>JBBPBS010000359.1:631995-645888 GCA_037974835.1 Cicer judaicum
TTGTTTGGAATGTTTATATCCTGAACTCTTATAACATGAGCATGAGGGTATATAAGACTATCGAATTGTCAACTTTTTTTATTTTTATTTTTTTTTATATAAAAAATATATTATAATAACACTTATTATAACAGAAGCGTTATATTATAACGGCAATATTAATTTGATGAATTTTTTTAATTAGAAAACTATTATAATAACACTTATTAGACGTTATTACATTTTAATACATTTTATAATTCTTATTAAATATTTTATAGGGCTTGCCTTATAATAAGCTCTATAAAGCGCGGCCTACTTTTAATAATGCCAACATTAATTAAGTTTTTAATAAAAGATTAAAATAACAAAATGTATTTTTTGACATAATGGTCTGAAAAAAAAGTCTTAAAACTACTTAAATGAAATGCTCTATTTAGTAGATCTTTAAAAAAATTATAATTGTAAAAGACTAAAAAAATGATTTTCATTATTGCAGACAATAATTCAAAATAACTTATTTTTCTTTTTATAAAATATCTAATAAATATTCTCTAAATTAATAAATTTACAAACCACTTTATATATATATATATATATATATTTCCCATTTGAAAGGAAAAATATATTTCTCTTGGATTACTCAATCACGTTTGATAATTTGACAAATGAAATATTTAATTATGTTTGACCTCAAAAAGCATCATTAGAAATAACTGCTATAGATAATACAAATATTTTTATTTTGTAACTTATAATTTTATTTAATAAATAAATACAATGACATTTTTGCCAATCCAATCCAAAGTATTTCTGTACCCGATGTAAAAATTAATCTCTTTAAGTAACCGAATCCATTTAAAGAGATAACCATTTCTAACATATGTTTTCCAAATACATTGGTCAAAAATCAAACCTTTGACTAAATAGTTAAGAAACCAAATAGTTATATCACATTGATATACTTTATATAATTTTACGACATACACGAAATATATTTTATAATTTTGAACCAATAGATTAATTAATTTCAAGACATTAGCAGTAGAAAATATTCTATACACATACACCCAGTCAAATCGAATAATAATATTACATTAATTTTGTTCCTAAAATATCTTTAAAAAAAACATCTCTATATAATCATAATTTTAATATTATTTAAATTTGTGTGGAGGTTGACGTCATCATTTTCACTCTTTGATTATAAAATCAACACTTCTTCGTCTCAATTACTCTTAATTTCTTCATATTCTCTCTCTAACAGTAATGGCACAATCATCTTCATCATCATCAAAGAAGATCTCATTGAAAACAGCCGACAATGTCGTTTTTGAGATAGATCTCTCAATTGCAAAGCAGATGAAAACAGTTCAGTCTTTCATTGATGAAGATGAAGATGTTAAATTAATTCCTTTACCAAATGTCTTATGTAAGGAACTCCCTTTGATAATTCAGTATTGCAAGAAATACGTTGCTGGAGAAATCACAAAGGAATTTGAAGCAGAGTTCGTGAAAGAGATGACCAACGAAGAAGTGAAGGTACTTTTCCTTGCAGCAAATTACCTAAATGTTGAAAGGCTTTTTGATTTCTTGAGCCAGATCATTGCAAATCGAATCGAGAACAAGAGTGTGGAGTACGTGCGTAAATTCTTTGGGGTTGAAAACGATTTCACGCCAGAAGAAGAAGCCAAACTCCGTAGAGAGAATTCTTGGACTTTCAGGGGAGTTGATGAAGATGATTGAATATGACTAATTATTATTTTATATTAGGAATTTTTTAATGTTTTCTTTAAATTTATAAATTAAATATGTAATACAATTTGGGGTTAATTGCACTATAGCTACTGTCATGGAGATCGACCAAACATTTCTTCTTTGTATTTTTGTTTTTTATTTTTGTGTTTTTACAGAAATTAGTCTTCTTACAACAAATAGCATTGCTGATAATTTCGGTAATAACATGAACGAAATAGTCAATTTTTTGTTAAAAAATAAATTGAAATAGTTACTCCTTTTTGCTACCCAACATGATTTAGTCTTCTCTATATTTTTGAAAGTGTAAAGTTTCTTCTTGGAAAAGAACACTTTCACAATCTTAAAGTAACTCCTCAAATAAAGTGAGTCTAATAAAATCAACTTCCTCCATAATGCGTTGGATATCCCGTAGTCTAGCCCCCAACTCCAACTCCTTCTCCTTATTTCTTCTCAAAATATTACAAAAGTGCTCATCGATATGCATGGTTGGTTTTTTTAAAAAACTAAATTATATCCATTTAAAATTAATATATGGATTTAGATTTATAATTAAATCTATTATTTAGTTTAAAATCGGTTATAAAACCAATTATAAAATTGGTTATGATTAAATAACCGGTTTATAATTAAGCAATCGATTTTGAAAATTTTAATTTTAAAATTGATTTTTTTTCAAAATCGGTTAAAGTTTGATTATTTTTTAAAAGATCATTTATTCATAGTTTAAAAATTGATTATTTAAAAAAATCAATTTTTTCGATAAATCTTTTCAAAATTTGTCTCATCAAATTTTTTGAGAAAAAATTTAATTTAAAATTTTTTTGAAAAAAAAAGTTTATTTTATTTTTTTCGAAAAAAATAAATTTCAAATTTTTTTCAAGAAATAAAATCTCAAAATTAACAAAATATTGGTAGTGGATAAAAATCGGATAAAAACTAAATTCAAATATAAAACATAAGTGGTTATCCAACCGGTTTATAAATAACCAGATTATAATCATATGTTTTAAACCGGATTTTTAAAATGGATTTGAATTCGGTTTTGGATTTGGGCCTTATAACCGGATTTTTTGAACAGCCCTAGTAGCAACTCCACGATTAATAGGCACTACAAGAAAATAAACATATATCTACAGTAGTTTATAATAACAAAATAAAAAACTATAGGTATAGAAAAACTATACCCACAGATAAACTATTTATTGTTGGTATATGTGTCTTATACTTTTGGTGACATAAATTTGTCACTAATTGGTATAGTTACACAATTAAATTAGTGGCTATAGACATCATAATTTTAAAATTATTTTTTAAAGTAGCCAAAATCTTAATTATTTGTAAATATAATTTTGTACAAATTTTGCTTAATGTAAGCCAAAATAATTTCAATGGAGGCAAAATCCTAATTTTTTTTAATGTACTCAATTTCAATGAGCCAAAATCCAAATTTTTTAAATGGAGCCCAAATAAAAGTTTAATGGAGCCAAAAAAAATTAATAGAGCCAAAATGTAAATCAGTACCCAATATGTTTCCTTCTCCTTCTCCCCGTCGATCAACCACCTTCTCGCTGTCAATCAACCCCGAGCCCCAATCTGTTGCATTCTCGCGTTCGTTGAATCTCAAGTTGTGACTCGTTGTCGCCGTAACCATTCTCTCACCACATCCACCGTTCTCATCGTTTCTGTGACCATTCTCGCACCACGTCCACTGTTCTCTTGTCATTGTGACCACCGTTCTCACAACACCGGTAAATTTTGAATTTCTAAACTATTTATGTATTTTTGCATAACCTGAACCTGTGACCGGTGTTGCTTTTAATTTCTGTTTTGTTATTTCTGTGTTGTTCTTTGTAATTTATGTTTTGTTATTTATGTGTAATTTCTATTTTGTTATTTATGTACTTTGAATCTTTGGAATTTTTGAACCTGTTACTACAATATGGAAGTTTCGATATACTTGATTTCAATAATAACATGGTTGTGTCAGGGTAGATATTGTTTATACATAATCAACTCCGAGCCCCAATCTGTTGCATTCTCGCGTTCTTGAATCTCGAGTTGTGACAAATGTCCTCGTTGTCCCCGTAACCATTCTCGCACCACATCCACCGTTCTCGTTGTGAATGTGACCATCGTTCTCGCACCACTTCCACTATTCTCGTTGTCATTGTGACCACCGTTCTGTGTTGTTCTTTGTAATTTCTATTTTGTTATTTATGTGCTTTGAATCTTTGTAATTTCTGAACTCATGACTACAATATGGAAGTTTTGATGTACTTGATTTCAACAATAACATGGTTGTGTCACGGTAGATATTGTTTGTACATAATCAACCCCAAACCCCAATTTGTTGCATTCTCGCGTTCGTTGAATCTCAAGTTGTGACCAATGTTCTCGCTGTCGCCGTTACCATTCTCGCACTAGATCCTGTTCTCGTCGTTGCCGTGACCGTTCTCGCACCACGTCCACCGTTCTCGTTGTCACATTGACCACCGTTCTTGCATCACCAGTAAATTTTGAATTTTTATACTGTTTATGTATTTTTGCACAACCTAAACCTATGACCGGTGCTGCTTTTAATTTCTGTTTTGTTATTTCTGTGTTGTTCTTTGTAATTTATGTTTTGTTATTTCTTTATAATTTTTGTTTTTTTTGTTATTTATGTGCTTTGAGTCTTTGTAATTTCTGAAACTGTGACTACAATTTGGAAGTTTCGATGTACTTGATTTCAACAATAATATGGTTGTGTCAAGGTAGATATTGTTTCTACATAATCAACCCCGAGTCTCAATCTGTTGCATTCTCGTGTTCGTTTGTGACTAATGTCCTCGCTGTCATCGTAACAATTCTCGCACCACATTTACTGTTCTCTTTGTTGTCGTGATCATTCTCGTCATTGCTGTGACCGTTCTCGTCGTCATTGTGACCACCGTTCTCGCATCACCGGTAAATTTTGAATTTATGTACTATTTATGTATTTTTGCACAGCCTAAACTTGTGACTGGTGTTGCTTTTAATTTCTATTTTTTATTTCTGTGTTGTTCTTTGTAATTTCTGTTTTGTAATTTATTTTGTAATTCATGTTTTGTTATTTCTTTGTAATTTCTATTTTGTTATTTACGTGCTTTGAATCTTTGTAATTTCTGAACCTGTGACTACAATATGGAAGTTTCGATGTACTTGATTCAACAATAACATGGTTGTGTCAGGGTAGATATTGTTTGTACATACTAGAAAGCTCGTGAAAATTGTAAATTGTTTAGATTGCAAAAAAAAGTTTAAATTGATATTTTCTGTGAATTTGAAGTGCTGATTTAAGGTGATTTGAATAAAAACTTCATTGAAAAAGGGAAAGGTATTCCATCTATTCTTGAAATAAATGCTAATAAATCAACTTTTACTCACTTAAAGTCCAAGGCAAACTTTAGAGTACAAATACAAAATGAAACCGTTGAAGAGAAAACAAAAGGAGTAATATCGTTCAACTGTCAATAATCACTTGTAGTATAGGCTGGGAACTCGTAGCATATGACCCTACTAAAACAGAAGAAGAGGTTGCATCTCTTGTACCAGATGATAGGGTTGACCTATAGTACCCCAATTTTGTCCATTTTGAAAACAAATCAAAAGAGGAAATATATATTTAAAAAAGGAAATAAAAATTATTATAATAAATAATTTCATTATGTCTCATAAATTTACAATTTCAACTCTAATTATAATTCTAAATTAAATCAAATTACAATTTTAATTTACAATTACAATCAAATTTAAACCAAATTAAGTCAGCCTGCTTTGGCTTTGTTGCTGTCCTTATTGCTGTCTTTCTGTTCCTGATGCAGTGTCATGGCTGAGGCACTAGCCTTTGCTTTGTAACTAATTGGAGAAACAAAAAACATTTGTTTACTAGTCAGCCTTTGCACACATGATAAAAACTTAATGACAAATTTTTGAGTTTAAAAAAAAAAAAAGAAACTAAAGGACAAATAAAAGCTCAGCAATGAACAAATCAAAACAAATAAGCTGAATCTATGAAGGCAACAAAGGTGCAGAAAAATGCAGATGGTGAACAAAGAAATTAAAACATCAAACAAGGATTTGGAAAGCTTAAACTCAAACAATGTCACAGATAAGAAAACAACTAAACATATAAAAAACTGTATAATCCAAACGCCAAATGGTATAATCCAATTCCCGAAATGGTATAATCCAAACGCCAAATGTGATTACCATGCCAGAGCCATGAGGCATTCTGTCGAAGATTGTCAAGCCTTAAAAACTAAAGTTCAAGAATTGATTAATGCAAAATGGCTTACCTTAAAGGAAGATGGTCCCAACGTAGGGAATAATCCTTTGCCGAGTCACATAGTTACCACTGTCAATCTCATTGAAGAAAAGATAGACCAATATAGAAAAGATAATCACGTATTGACCATAGAGCCATGTATGGAAAATGATAGATCTTTTCCAAGACCATTGGAAATCCTCTATAGAAAAGAGAATCCTAAGCCAACTCATAGTGGAAAAAATGCAATAATTGTCCAAGCACCAACCTATTTTCCTTATGAAAATAACCTCTTTTCCAAGACCATTTTCTTTCATTTTTTTTTTTTTATATTTGTAAGGTTTTCCCATTATTTTCCCTATTTAAAAATAAATTTTGGTGGCGACTCCATTGAATTCGAGAAACACTCGAAATTTTTTATTTCTGTGTTGTTCTTTGTAATTTTTGTTGTGTAATTTGTTTTGTAATTCATGTTTTGTTATTTCTTTGTAATTTCTGTTTTGTTATTTATGTGCTTTGAATCTTTGTAATTTCTGAACCTGTGACTACAATATGGAAGTTTCGATGTACTTGATTTCAACAATAACATTGTTGTGTCAAGGTAGATATTGTTTGTACATACTAGAAAGCTCGAGAAAATTGTAAATTGTTTAGATTGCACAAAAAGGTTTAAAATTGATATTTTCTATGAATTTGAAGTGCTGGTTTAGGGCGATTTGAATAGAAACTTCATTGAAAAAGGGAAATGTATTCCATCTGGTCTTGAAATAAATGCTAATAAATCAACTTTTACTCAATTTAAGTCCAAGGCAAACTTTAGAGTACAAATACAAAATGTGAAACCTTTGAAGAGAAAACAAAAGGAGTAATATCGTCCAACCGTCAATAATCACTTGTAGTATAGGCTAGAAACTTTTAGCATAGGACCCTACTAAAATAGAAGAAGAAGTTGCATCTCTTGTACTAGATGATAGGGTTGACCCAAATCAATATCGTGGTTTGGTTTGTCATTGGTTTTCTGATGAAGGACAAGTAAGTCGTATATATTATGAGTAATATATTAAATAGTTTATTATTTAGACTTATATTTTATATCAATTGCAGAAAATAAGTAAAATAAATAGGCAAAATCATGCTAAGTTTGAAGATGTTCATTGTATGGGTGCAAAAAGTCTCCCAAAGCTTATTTATGAGAAGGTTTGTTTCTCTTTCTTTTTTTATGGCTTTAATTTAAATTAAAAATGAAATGAATTTAACTTATTTGGTTGGTTGTAGATAAAAAAAGGGCAAAGGAGTGTTGTCTAGACGTAAAGAGATTTACATTGATACCCGCACTCGTAAAGACATAACAATTGTCAATGCAAAGGCTGCAAGATTGATTGTAAGTTTTGATAATAAATAAACGGTACCAATATATAAAATGTGTATAAATTAAGTTTGCCAAAGTGCTGAATTTTATTTTCAATTGTATGATGATTGTATTGGGTTTTTACTCGACCTTATAAAAGATTTTGTACTTGTTAGCCTATATGTAGTGTTGAAGTTTTTTAATCAGATCTTATTGTAGTACTACATGCTTTGAATGTCAATTTCAATTTGGTTTTTTCAATCATTAATAATTTTTATTTTATTTTTTAGGAAGAACTAAAAAAACATAGTAATGAGGCTCGAACTTCTCAATCAATCCAAGACACACAAGATTCTATGTCTTGGAAGGATGACATATTTTATCAAGTACAAGGACCTGATAAAAACAGACGTGTGCAATGTATGGGCACGATTCCTCATTCTAAAAAATAGAAGGTTTGTGCATCTGAAAATGAAGAGTTGAACGAAAGAGTTAAGAATATGGAAAACTTGTGAGCAAATGTGTTGAATTTAATTCAAAATCGATTTTCTGGAGAAGCTGTTAGTGATATAATACAAGCTGCAAGACAGGTATATCATAAGTTATTAATCTTATCCAACTAACTTCATAAGTTCCATAATCGTAGTTTTCATAAGTAATAGGTTCCTGATGCTACTAGTGCTCAAAACTATTTGAATTCACTTAGTCCAAACAACAACGAAAATAATGAAAATGATAATTAGATAGTATTAGTTAATTTTAATTAAAATCATTAACATTTTCTCTATTTTATTAGTAATATTTTTATGTGGAATCGTATATTTATTCTGTTGAATATAAAGGGTATTGAGAGACATATATAGAATAACCCGTGTGTTTCAACTACACAGTGGAATCTCTTTATATAGACACAAGATATTAAATAACCCTAATTTACAGTAATGCTAACGGGCCAAAATACTTACTTACAGCCCATATATATTATTTACATTCTAATATAATATTTAACACTCCCTCTCAAGCTGGAGCATATAAATCAAATGCACCTAGCTTGTTACATATATAACTAATTCTAGGACCTCGCAATGACTTTGTAAACACATCTGCTAACTGATCATTGGATTTGACAAAGCTAGTGATGATGTCACCTAATTCAATCTTTTCTCTAACAAAATGGCAGTCAATCTCAATATGCTTGGTCCTTTCATGAAAAACAGGATTCGAGGCAATGTGCAATGCAGCTTGATTATCACATATTAGTGTCATTGTGCTGGTCTCTTCAAATTGAAGTTCTTTTAGTAACTGTTTCAGCCAAATGAGTTCACATGTTACTAGTGTCATGGCCCTGTATTCTGCCTTAGTGCTGGATCTTGCAACAACATTTTGTTTCTTACTCTTCCAAGATATTAAATTTCCTCCTATGAGTACACAATACCCGAAAGTTGACCGTCTATCTATGGGTGAGCCTGCCCAATCAGCATCAGAGTAGCCAATTATCTGAGTATGTCCTCTATCTTCATAAATGGGACCTTTTCCAGGTGCACTTTTGATGTATTTAAGAATCCGGATTACAGCATCCATATGTTCTTGGCAAGGAGAATTTAAGAACTGACTTACCACACTGACAACAAAGGAAATGTTAGGACGAGTGATTGTGATATAGTTTAATTTCCCAACCAATCTCCTATATCTTCCTGAATCTGATAGAGGCTCCCCCTGATTGGGTAGGAGTTTGACATTTGGATCCATAGGAGTATCAACTGACTTGGCATTTAGTAGGCCAGTTTCTTACAGAATATCCGTAGCATATTTTCTTTGTGAAATTAGAAGGCCATCCTTGGATTGAGCTACTTCAATACCCAGAATATAACGAAGTTTACCAAGGTCTTTAGTCTAAAATTTATTTGATAGATGTTGTTTTAACTGGAGTATTCCTTGTTGATCACTACCAGTTATAACAATGTCGTCCACATAAACAATAAGATAGATGCACCCTTGAGCTGAGTGATGATAAAATACAGAGTGATCGACTTCACTGCGGATCATACCAAATTCTTGTACTACCGAGCTGAATCTGCCAAACCAAGCTCTAAGAGACTATTTAAGACCATAAAGGGACCTGTGTAGCCGACAAACCATGTTAGAAGACTCCCCCTGAGCAACAAATCCTGGTGGTTGCTCCATATACACCTCCTCTACAAGATCACTGTGCAAGAAAGCATTTTTAATGTCAAGCTGATGTAGGGGCCAGTGTCTAATTGCTGCAATGGAGAAAAATAGTCTGACATATGCCATTTTGGTAACCGGTGAGAATGTATCACTGTAATCCAACCCAAAAATCTGAGTATATCCCTTGGCTACCAAACGAGCCTTAAATCGATCAATCTTACCATCAGGACCAACCTTCACTGTATAAATCCAACGACACCCGACTACCGACTTCCCATTAGGTAGGGGTACCAATTCCCAAGTACCACTACTTTGTAGAGCACATATCTCATCAAGCATTGCTTGCCTCCACTCAGGGTGGGATAATGCTTCACCTGTAGTTTTAGGAATAGAAACAAAAGACAAGGAGGACAAGCAAGTGTAATGTAAAGGTGAAAGACGATGATAACACAAATCAATATAATGAGGAGATGGATTACATGTGGTGCGAGTATCCTTATGAAGAGCAAAGGGAAGGTCAGGCTTAGGTGGCAAGGCCGGATCCAGAGGTGGCGTCAGAGGAGAGTCTATAATGGGAGCAGGAACAGGCACAACCGAAGAAAAACGACGATGCTGATATGTTTGTAGTGGTCGTGGAGGTTGGGGGGGTAGACTCGACAGGTTCTATAGGAATCTGAGTGGGTGGGAGAGGGATATCTACTTGAGGAGGTTCAGGATTAATGTCCTGATTGGGCTCACTAACTACTTGAGGAAGTTCATGATTAATGTCCTGATAGGGCTCAGTAGCTATATGGGTAGGTTTAAAATATTGTACAAACTCGAAAAAGGTAATATCAGCTGATGTAACGTAGCGGTGTAGTGTGGGAGAATAACAACGGTAGCCTTTTTGGGACCGATGATAACTGAGAAAGACACACTTGAGCGACCGAGCTGACAATTTGTCCAAACCGGGGGATAAATTATGAACAAAACACGTGGACCCAAAGACACGAGGTGGTAATGGGTGAAGAGGGTTATGGGGAAAAAGGACCGAATGGGGGATATTGCCATCAAGGATAGAAGATGGCATACAGTTAATAAGGTAGCATGCCGTTAAGACTGCATCCCCCCAAAATCGGAATGAAACATTGCCATGGAGAAGTAAGGTTCGTGTGGTTTAAATGAGATGCCGATTTTTGCGTTCGACTACCCCATTTTCTTGAGGTGTATGAGGACATGAGGTTTGGTGTAAAATATCGTTGGAAGCCATAAAATTTTGAAATTGATGAGACAAATATTCTCGAGCATTATCACTTTTTAAGGTACGAATGGAAATTCCAAATTGGGTTTTAATTTCTTTATAAAATTGCTCAAAAATGGAAAACAATTCAGTTCTATTTTTCATTAAAAATAACCACGTACAACGAGAATAATCATCAATAAAGGTAACAAAATACTTAGACTCTAAAGTAGACACAGTACGAGAGGGACCCTAAACATCAGAGTGAACTAAAGCAAAGGGAGAGGATACTCTTTTATTGACTCGATCAGGAAAATTACTACGGGTGTGTTTCCCTAACTGACACGACTCACAATGTAAAGTAGATAACTTAGACAGACTAGGCACCAGTTTTTGTAGTTTGGTAAGACTTGGGTGTCCTAGCTGAGCATGGATAGTATGTGGGGACTTTGTGGCAGAGCACGTCTTGGATGTTGTAGAAAGGTAATAGATGCCTTGTGACTCACATCCGACGCCAATCGTCCTTCCCGAATTTCGGTCCTGCAAGGTAACATTATCATTAGTAAAAGTAATAATACACTTATGAGATCGAGTCAATCGACTAACTGAAAATAAATTAAAGGGGCATCCAGGTACATAGAGAACAGATGCAACTGAGATAGAAGGGAGAGGTTATAGTAGGTAAAAAACCAGATGTAGAAAGTGACGAAAAGAGACCTTTATTACTATTAACATGATCAGACGCACCAGAATCAAGAACCCAAGGGCCGATAGAAGATGAATGAAAGAGGTAAACATATTAGTTACCAGTGTGTGCAACAGAAGTAGGAGAACTAGAGTTTGGATGACTCTGAACCCATCGGAGAAAATCTTCATAGTTTGTCGGGGAGCCTTGTGGAGATGGTGTAGTCTGAATAGTGGCAGGAAGATCAAGCTGAGTTGCATTTATCGAAGGCGAAGGCATGCCATGCAACTTCCAACAGCGATCAATAGTGTGTCCAAGCCGATGACAATGCTCACATTTTGGACGAGACTTAGAGCTGGATGGTCCTCCACGAGAACATTGCTGATTATGTCCCTGAGATGCAAGGGCAACAGTGTCACCCAGAACTGAAGTAATAGACTGCTCAACTGGATGTTTTGCTGGTACTCGAAGGAGGATCGCTGAAGTAGTAGACATATCCGGAACAGTAACAGACCCCAAAATTTGATCACGAGTTGTAGAGTAATCTTGGGGTAGGCCATAGAGTGGAAGAAGCATGAAGAAGGTGCTGCGTTGATCTAACTCCTTCTTATGTTCAACTGGATTACTTGCAGCAGGAGGGAGTAGCTCATTAAAGTCATGAAGTGCACTATGAACGGTGCCAAGATATGCAGAAATAGATCCATCGAGTGACTTCAGAGTAATGATGTTCAACAAGCGGTGACAAACTCCATAGAGACGTTGTGTGTCGTTAGTATAGAGTACCTTTGCTTGACTCCAAACCGATTCACACATGATATGCGGATGAAAAATCGGTTTAACATCTGGATGAAGTGTAGACTTAATGACACTACACAACTGAGCATCAATCTGGCTCCATTTGGATGATTCAGTCACACTCACCTTTTTAGGATTTTGGGTGAGGTGATCCTCGTAACCTTGACCACGTAGCCAAAGTTTGATGTCGGCAGCCCAGCTATCATAATTTGATCCATTCAATTTTTCAACTGAGAGAGGAGAAGTGATGTAGTTGGTCAAGATACTCCTGGTTTCAGACTGAGATCCATGGTCAGCAAAGGTTGTCAGAAAACTCGTCGGAACCGGGAAAACAGGGGATGTTTGAATTGGAAGTCATATATCTGTAACTCGAAAATGAAAACTGAGGGCAGATATGGAAGTAGGAGGCCGAGGCGAGTGCTGTGGAAGAAGAAGCACCGTGAACGGCTGCCGGACGCGCCGCCACGCGCGGTGGCAGTGGGCGACGCGTGAGATCCACGCGCGGGATGTATAGGTGGCGCGTGAGGGCGATTCTGAAGGTGCGACAGAAGGGTTTGGCTGATCTGGGGTGTTCGGTGCTGATGGAGTGGTCGTTCGTCGAAATAACTCGTCAGAAACAGTGATGGTAGCAACGGTAAAGCGTAAACGGCTGAACAAAAATTGAGGAATCAGCGGTTCAACAGTAGAGGGGGGAAACCAGAGTTGAGAACACGGTTTTCCAAAAAAAAAAAGAAAAAAAATATTCACCAAAGATAGTAGGTCGACCGGGTAGTTGACAATTAGGGTTTGTCTCTCAGTTGGCTCTAGATACCATGTTGAATATAAAGAATATTGAGAGACATATATAGAATAACCCGTGTGTTTTAACTACACAGCGGAATCTCTTTATATAGACACAGGGTATTAAATAACCCTAATTTACAGTAATGCTAACGGGCCATAATACTTACTTACAGTCCATATATATATTATTTACATTCTAATATAATATTTAACATATTCATTTGTTATTTTATTGATTGTAGGTGAAGATTAAAGGCTAAATTGTTGTTGAAGATGGAATACTGGATATTTAGTGGACTCAATTTCTTAATGTTTTTTGAGATTGTTATGTATGACACAAGATGTCTATTATGAATGTTAGTAAGACGTTTTCCACTACAAAGTAAAAATTCACTACAGTGCACTTTAGTGAACATTGTTTAACTATTGTTTTATTGTTGTAAGACTTTTATGTTAATTTTTAATATATACGATGAACACCTTTTATTTTATTTTGACTCTTAAATATATATATATATAATAAATTAGTTTCTCTTAAAATCTATACCAACAGAAAAAAGTTGTCACTTAAATGTATAGCAACAGAATCAAAACCATAGGTATAATTTTTATAAATTATTGCTAAAGTATATAGCAATAGTGAAATATCTATAAAATCAAATGTATACCGCAACGGAAAAGATTATGTCACTATACCCTATAGCCACGGCGAAAATCCGTAGGTATTGGGTAATTATATATCACAAAAAAAATTCCCATTGGTATAGGTAATTTTGGCTATTCCTACAGTTTTTATACGTTTACGTACATATTTTTACTGTCACTAAACGTAACATTTCTTGTAGTGAGGGGGGGGGGGGGGGGGGGGGGGG
>JBBPBS010000359.1:645994-733658 GCA_037974835.1 Cicer judaicum
GCGGGTGCCTTTTACAATATGTTTCAAATAGTTGTTCATGTGATTCATAGCCATGTCCTCATTAATACTAGGGGTGGGAATATGCCAGGTCAGGCTAGGCTTTGAAAGGCCTGAGTCTGTCCTACGAATTATTTTTTAGGCCTAAGGCCTATCATAGGCTTTTTTTCCAGCCTGGTCTGGCCTTTTTAAAATTCTGGTCTCTCCTAGAAGCCTATTTAAAAGCCTTAATAACATTAAAATATTTAAATACTCTACTAATACCACATGATGTTCTCCATATACCAATATCAATGTATATATCATATATATTAAACAAAAAATAATTTTTTCTAACAAAATAATATTAAAAAATCTGAAACAAACATTCTTTAAACCCTAAAAAATAATTTTTGTTTTTAAATGATAGAGTTTTTTTCTTCTGAAACAAACGCACCTATTATTATCTCTTAAACAAATATGGAACGATTACTGAGTGATTGACTAATTGAACGACTACCAAATATACATTGTTGCCGAATATAGAACAGCTAATGAATATGAAATGATTACTGAGTGATTGTCTAATTGATAAAATTAAAAATAGGAAAAAAAATATTATTAATACAATAATAAAAATAATATTAATAAATAATAAAGTATATATAGGCTGGCCTATTAGGTTTAATAGGCGTTTTTATAAGACTGATCCTGACATATTTAAATAAATAGGTTTTAAAAACCGTCTGAGCGTAGCTTTTTTATTAAATAAGTTAGGCCAGGGAAAGCCATAAGTATGACAGACCATAGACCCCTGCAGACGGCCTAGGCTATTCCTATCCCTAATCCTATCCCTAATTAATATCCATATTAAGACTATTGGTTAGCCCACATTTTCCAAATCCAATCCATGCATTTTTTACTATCATTTTGATGGCGTTTAGTGCGGTTCCATATTTAGGAGTACCATGCACACTAGTACCTTGAGTGTAGGCGATGTTGGCTATTCCCACATCTCTAGATTTTAAAGCCATAAATTTGTTGTTTCCAAAATTGGTAGTATCGTTTTTAATTCCTTGGTCCACTGATTTATTACTTTGATTAGTTTATTTTTACCATTAGTTGGCCTCATTTTGTTAGCTATCAACCAAACACCATATAAATGACTATATATCATCATGTTTTTTAGGGATAATTTTAGAAATTTCACTATGATTCTCCAATAATTACACTATGATTTAGAAATTTTAGAATTGTATATAGAAATTTTAGAATGTGTTGTGATATTAAACTTTAGATTTGGTAATTCTTTGACTAAATTGAGTTTGTTTAACTTTGAGATTATTCTCAAGTTATCATGAACCAATCGTTTGTGTTAGACTCATTGTTCTCCATTCATTTACATAGGATATTTTACCTTTTAATTGTTTTTCTAAATAAATAAAAAAATCGATTTGGTAAATATTATTTTTCCTCTATCTTGTGGATAGTATGGATTTGTCTGTTTGATTAATTGTCTTACATGTTTCTTGATTGAAAACATCATAACTATTGCCACTTAATTGACTTATGTTTGATAGGTTATGCATTAGTCTCTGAACTAGTAAAACATTCTTAATAGAAGGAAAAAGAACCATTGTCCATTGTTCCAATACCAATGATCTTACCTTTACGATTCCCTCCAAAACCTAGGTACTCACCCTCTTTAAGGGTCAGGATTTGGATCATACGCCTTTCTCCTGTCATATGTCATGAACATCCATTATCCAAGTACCATCAATGGTGTTTCAACCTTATTGATAATCAAATTTGCAACACATATTATTTTAACTTTAGATATTCAAATATGTTTAGGTCATGATATGTTATAATTGAAAGGTTTCTTGTCTTTCCATTTTTTCAACATAAGACAAACTCTTCTATCGTGACCTTTCTTTAAATAATAATAGCATAACAGATTGTCATTGCAAATTTTGAATTTTCCTATGTTTCTTGAAAAGAAATGCTATGTTTATTGTTTATGCTAACACCATAGATCAAAGAAGCTTGTTTGCTCCTTTCTATGTCGTTTGCAAAAAATATTGAAAAGCTTGTTCATATTTAACATAACTACTTCTTTCGATGCTTTTAAAGCATCACTTTTAAGAATTTGATTTTTGCTTTTTAGAGTTTAAAATCCACTTCAAGAGACTTGTAATCTTTTATTAAAATAGAATATACATTTTTGAAATTTATGTATTTTGTAGACATTCTATGAGTCCAACTAAGAAATTCATTTAAGGTGGAAATTATCTCTTACGAGCACAGTAAAATAATAACTCAATTTCATCTTCTTCTTGAGATTCATTATTAGGGTTAAGGGGAACACTAGCCATTAGAGCCATGATAACTTGTTCCTCATCTTCATCAAAGTCATCACAAGTTTCCATTAGACTATTCTTTTACCTTCTGAATGTTTTCTTCTTAAGGTTTTCTTTATCAATCTTTGGTCATTCATATTTAAAATGTCCATAATCTTTAAATTCATAATAGATGATTTTCTTCTTATATGAGGTGTTCTTTCTATCCCATGATTCTCTAAAATATTTGAAGTCTTTCATTGAAAATTGTTTTCTTCTTCTACTCCATAGACGCAAAATTCTTTTGGAGATGAGTGACAATTCATCATCGTCTAAATCTCAACTCTACTCACTAGAGTCACTTTTGTATGCTTTTTCTCTTGATTAAAAAGCTTTGGAAATGTTTCATTGCCTATAGATTTTACTTATTCTATGGTCATTTTCATTTAGCTTAATCTCATGGGGTCGAAGAGAACTCACGTGCTTTCGAAGGACGTCTGCAGATATATTTTACTTTCAAAATAATTGTAACTTTAGGGCAATACTTTCTTGGTAGACTTATTATAATCATTTTACCATGATCAATTGTGGGGTAGCATTGGTCAAGAACTTCAGAAATCTAAAGAACAACATTTTTATTTATTCACCTTCTTCCATATGGAACATATCATATTGTCTTATCAACACATTTGCTTGACACTCTTTGACTTGCTTGTGTAGACAAATAACACAAGAAGTGGGGTTGAAGTGCGTTTTATTTTAAAAAGTGTTTATAATAAGACTAAACCAAATTGTAGAACTAAGTATCGTAGTTCACCATCAACATGATAACTACATCTAGCTCTTTCAACCTGAAGGATTAAATTCACTAATTTCCCATTTATTCAAACTTCTACTGAACACCTACTAGTCAAACTGACTATGTTTGAGTCTTCTCAACCTTCTAGCTTAGTATAGTCAAGTTGTTGAAGGATGCAACCACTACTAGGCTAAGTTACAAAATAATAGGTTTAAGTTTTTTGAAAACAAACTTTCACAAAGTGTGTTTAGAAAGTTGTACTATAAGAAATATTTCTCCTCACTAGGTATAACAAAAATTAAGAGCAAGACTACATAAACGGTTGTTTTATGCTTATTACAATGCATTGTTTCTTGTGCATTGCAAGTAAAGATTATATGTCTTTTTATATAGATCTTTAGGATTTTTGGCCATTGTCCTGATTTGTAGAAATCAACATACATCATGATTTGTAGAAATCAACATACATCATGCAGTTTCTTATCAAACCTTCTAAGATTGATTCACCATTAAAACTTGTCAAAATGAATCCTTGTAATTGATTGTGCATATCTTGGTAGGAAGACAGAAGGAACAACATATACAATGGACAAAGTGTGACTCATAAACCTTCAAACTAATAGTTAATTCAAGGTGTTTATCAGAGAATTCGCAAAAACTTTTTCTTCTTCCAAGAATTGACTATCATAAGAGCATTATCTTCATCAGAATGTTAGCTTTCATTAGAGCATACATCATTAGCCAAAGTCAGACGATCAAATTCTTGATGCGCGATTATCAGAAGGAGATAATCACTTGCTTGTTAGGTTTATCAGAGACAGGCGATCAAAGTCTAGCTTATTGTAATTATTTGCTGTAGACGAATTAGACCATTGCTTGTATATGCTAGAATTACTAGAGACACATTTACCAAACTTAACATAAAAAATTAGAAGTGAGTTTGACTCTATTTGATTGACTTATGTGTGGTCAATATATCGCTTTTAAATTAAAATTTTAAAATATCGTATGAATATATGAGATTAATTTTTTTTACAGATATATGAGATTAATTTTAGTATACTATTACTGTAAAATTTTGTACACAATCAACAAATCACTTTTTGTATGAGTTTTAAGATAAATATCATTGAAGTTAATTATTTGGTTTAATTATATTTTTGATTCAACTGTCAGATTTAAAAAAAGAAAATTGCTATCAAATACCTAACCAATAGAGATAACAATATAACAACAGAGGAACATTGAATAAATAAATTTCTAGATATGTTTATTGTTAGTCTTTGGAGTGAACAAATTTCTAGATCCAAATTTCTAGGTATGTATATTGTTAGTCTTTGGAGTGACATAGTAAATAAGAATGACCCCGTCATAATTAATATTTCATGAAAGTGTTTTGAAGTAAAAAAAGAAAAGAAAGAAAAAAATTCTAGAGCACGCTAATGTTTATAACTAGTGTGTGAACTAGTACAACGCACATGATAAGTTGCTTGCTATTAAATTGAATTTTGATCTAGTAATAACTATTAAAATTATATTTTGAAATAAAATTAATTTATGCACAGTTATTTAAAGTATATTAATATAATATATTTATATGACATCGTGTAACAGTTGATTTTGTATAATATGTTATACTATTAGTAAATTGAAAATAACTTAATGCATGATAGATTAACAAAATTATTTATAGATATTTGTAAAAACTTTATTTTTACGTTAAAAAACATAGTTATTTTATATAGTATTATAATTTAGAAGAAAAAATGATTTTCTTATATATATATATATATATATAATACAACACAATTTTAAATTTTGATGAATAATAGTCCATAATAAATAAGGTAAGATTAGTCTAATTCAAAAATTATATTTTGGTAATTGATTACAAAGTATGATATGTTATGTGGAAAAAAAGAATCACGTCTTATTTAATTTGAAATAAGTATTGTACACGTGCTTTGCGTAAGAATACAATTTACTTCTAAATATTTCAATAATATTTGGCTAAGTATGAAGAATGATCAATTGTGATTAAATATAAATTATCGTATTTAAAATATGATATAAATAAATAAAATTTGAGATTTGAATATAATTTATATAATTGTTATAAATCATGTCGCACATGATCTAAGGTTGATGATTTAAGAGGTTCGCCTATGAGTGTTGGTAAATTGAAGAACTTATTGATGAGAATCATGCTATTGTTTCTTCGTCGCTTGGACCTGAGTATTATGTTGGAATTTTGTCTTTTGTTGATAAGGATCAGTTGGAGCCTGGTTGTACTATTTTGATGCATAATAAGGTATGTGTGTTTGTTAATTTGTGGAATTTATGAGAATCTTTTTGAATTGTGGATTTAGGGTTTAATTTGGAGGATGTGTTATTTGTTTTTTAATGGATGGTTTAGTAATTGTAGCATTTTGGATGCTGTTGGCCAGAAAATGGCCAACACTCCTGGAGTTAGTGCCACAATGCATTGGCTAAGGTTTAGAAATTATGTTCATCTTATTAGTATGACAAGATATTGCTTAGGTTAGTTTTTGTTGTTGTATATTTTGTTATTTCGTTGAACTTGTTTATGATCAAACTTGTTGTTAAACAGACAAATATAAATGTTTGAGCTTTATATAGCACAAGGTTGTTCTGAGTATAATATTACTGCTGTTGTTAAGCGAGAGGATTGTATAAAAGCTTTACGGGTTGTCCATTCCAGATTTTATCTTTCAAGAACCACCATAGCAATGGGCATTATTGGACCAGGATTAATTGGGAGCACACTACTTGATCAGCTAAGGGATCAGGTGCAGTTTCCATAGACAGTTTGATTTGTTTTGGTCCTATCCTGTAAGTTTTTATGTGTATTTTGCCTTTTATTGTACTTTGTGTGGAAACCAGTTACTCTATTTTATATCATCTATCCCTTTCAAAAGGTAATTGGAATAAGCTAAAATCTTATTAAACAATATTTTAAAGTTTTAAGGAAGTATTAGCAGATATAAAATACCTTATAATATATTAGTATTATTGCAAATCATCTTATATTTATCTATTGTATTAGGATTAATTTCTTATCTTAGAGTATCTTACATTATCTTTTAAGATTAGTTTCATATTTCGTAATTATTATCATAATTTGAAATTATAACAGAAATAGAAATAAAATGTAGAATTCTTGAGCAGTCTACCTCCCTTAAATATGATGTTGTGAATCTGGCTTGCTAAAAATTCATTTGGATATTTCATATTTGTAAATACCAGAAGAAGGATTCTTGAAATATGTGACAAGTTCATTCAAAATTCATTCAATGCAGGCTTCAATTCTGAAAGAAGAATTTAACACCGTCATCATACTTTACACCAATCATTTTTATCCATAAATCATATTAATCAATATTTAAATTAATTGAATTTAATTAATTTTTGCAGTGAAGAAAGTGAGAGGATTCTCTGCAATTCTTACACACACTGAAGCTTCTGCTTTGTCTGGTATTCTTTAAACCTTGAAGCTTTTTCTAACAATTGTAAGTGTGAATATGATAATTTTGATAAAGGCTACATGATTTTGTAAACAGACAAAGATGGTGTGGTGTTAGTGTTCCCAGATCCAGTTCTTCAATTGCACTCCTTGTGTATACAAGAACCTCAGTATATTAATAAATTTAGTGGGCAGGAGAGTATTCTTGTAATAGAAACAACATCTTCAAAGTTAACATCATTGAAAGATGCGAGACTGGATTAAGTCTCAAATCGTCACTCCTCCTTCACGTACCGTTATAAGTGATGTTGCGTTATCTCATTGCATTAGATGTTTGATTGTTGAGATTAGGTTATTTTATTTTCATTGGAAATGATAATGTTTCATTAGTGAAGTTATTTGGAGTGATTATGATAGCATACTTAGTGAAATGATTAATTATTGTGCTATATATTCCTTAAAGTTGCAAATTGAATATGTTGAGCAAACTCTCTTACCTGCATTAGGCCAAGCTGCAGTGTACACTGAAGAACGTCCCTCCAACAACTTCCCCACTGCAGCTGGATTGGCTTCATCAGTTGCTGGTTTTGCTTGTCTTGGTTCATAATACATTCTATACTGATTTTTTTTAAGCTTTCTTTCATTCATTAGTTATTATGAGTACCAAAACAAATTGGAATTCGTCAGTCGTTATCGGCTAGTACTTTTGCAGTCTTCAACCATTTCCCCAAATTACAAAACCATTGGCAAACTTGTCATTTCGGTACTCCTTTAAAGGAATCAAACATGGCATCTGATGCATACAAGGAGGCAGTCCTTCAGGCAAAAGAACATATCAAAGCAGAAGATATTTTCCAGATTGTATTAACTTAGAGATTTGAACGAAGAACATTCGTTGATCCATTTGAAGTCTATAGAGCATTGAGAGTTGTGAATCCAAGTCCATATATGACTTATTTGCAGGTTTATTTCTATATAACATATAAAAATACTTCATTTGGTAAAGTCAATGTTCATCTCTTTCATGTTTTGATGATGATCATGTTTTTTGTAAATAGGCTAGGGGATGTATTTTGGTTGCTTCTCGTCCAGAGATTCGTGCGCGTATTAAGAATGTATGTTTTCGTACATAGTTAGATTAGATTTTTAAATTAATTGATACTTCTTACTTGGTCACTTAAATGTTTATCACAAATCTTAATGGAAAAAACATTAGAAGTGAATAGTTATCATGATCTTGTCGTGAACCGAAGAAGATTGTGAACCGTCCATTGGCTGGGACATATAAAAGGGGAAAGACTCTAGAAGAAGATGAAAAGTTATCAGTGCAGCTCCTGAAAATGCTGGTTGATTTGGGACACAATGACATTGGAAAGGTTTGTCATATACTTTCACTTTAACCCAGTTACATTATGTTCTTATGCAATAGTTTATGCTATTATTTTGTATATTTAAAGAAATATTGCACTCTTAACACAAATTATGTTTGTAGGTCTCATAAAGTGGTTCTGTTAAAGTTGAGAAGCTTATGAATGTTGAAAGATATTCTCATGTCTTGCACATAACCTCAACGGCGATAATTTTTTCTTTTTAGATAAGAAAATATTTATCAAATAAATTCAGCATACTAGATAATATTTAATTCCATGTAATATTTAAAGGTTACTAGATAATATTTAGTATCAATGGTATGGCTTCTCCATGTCTTTTAACTATCAATAGTACATACTCTTCATGTATTTCTCAATTAATTATTATAAATATGTTATGATTCTATTAAATGATATTTTATTGTATGTTTTAATGGTATTAATTAATAAAAATACTAATAAATTAAAATTTTAAATTTAATTTATTGGTATTAATAATTTAGAATTACAATTAGAAGGGAGATAAAATAAATTTAATTCAATAAATAATAATAAGTTTTAGTGACGGACAATACTGTAGGAATAGACTAATTCTTTATTTATATTTATCTAGTGTTTAGTGACAATCATTATTGTCGGTAGAAATCAAAAAACATGTAGGGAAAATCTTCAGAACATGTAGTGACAGTCCTCAAAGTGTAGCAGGACGTCCCCTTAAAGTTGATACTAAATTTGAGTGTCACTCAATGTATTATTGATTTTTACGTACAGTTTTGAACGTTTAATGACACATTTTGTATGTCACGATAGGTCAATTTTTTTGTAGTGTGTGTTCTCATGTTGATGATGAAAGTTTTCTTTTTCAAAGTCCTTATGTTTACTCAAATGAGACTAATTACCCTTCTTCTTCTCAACTACTTGATGATACCATTTTGAATGAAAACTTCATTTCTATTAATGAAATTTTCTCAAATGAACAATATTATTGCCCCCTTCCATGTGCAAAACGTCAGAAGCTATGTCATGAACAAATCGAAGAAGAACAAGAACTTTTGAATTCAACCAATTGTTTCTTGAACGAATTTCTTACTTCAATGGAAGGAGAACCGCCACCGCCGCTGCCGCCCTTCTATGCTATTCAAGAGTTTAATAATGAGGGAAATAACATTGTTAATGTCGGGAGCGATGAGAAGAAATTAGTCAAGGAAAAGAGTGTTTCTACGCAGAGTGTAGATGCGAGAGAAAGGAGAAGGAAGATAAGTGAGAGAACACAAGAACTTGGTAAATTAGTTCTTGGTGGAATTAAGATGAACACAGCAGAGATGCTTAATGCTGCTTAAGTAGTGGGTGATTTGTGTTTTAAATTTTTTTTATCTTTGTGAATGCCTAAGTGGCGGGTGATTTGTATTTTAAATATTGTTATCTTTGTGGTTGCCTAAGTGACTGATGATTTGTGTGATTGTTTAAGTGAGTGGTGTCATGTACTTTTTGAGCATCATTGTCATTTCATAACATATCATATGCATCTTTGTGGACGCCTGTGTGGCTGGTTATATCCGGATCATATATGTTTAGGAGCATGCATAACTTATATACATTTTATTGTTATTTTTATTTTGATTTAACTATTTGCTCTACGGTTGTTACTTATTTAGATACATTTTATGACTTTTGATATATCTTTAAGAACTATTAAATAATCAATTTCTTTAAATCTCTTATTACAAAAGGATTTTATATTCATATTTTATGGTTGTTATTTTATTATTTGGTTTGATTTTTGTTGTGGGATGAACTGATCCCTTACACCAACGTTTAGGTACTAATGATCTCAAAGAGTTGAGTTGTATGAATGATGTTTGGATGGTGCACGCGCGTGGGAAAATGGGACTTTTATTTAAAAATAATGTTTTATATTACTAAAAATTTTGTGGTACATTGTAAAGTTATTTACTCGTCATCATTAATTTTTAATTAAAATGTGGAAGTGAGATTTTATTCCAATTGAATGTCCTTAATTTCAGTCAACATTGTTTATTTTGAATTTCACTTAAAGAGAATTTATTTTATTTTGGAACATAAATGAATATCGATCTAACAACTGTAATATTAATTTTGTAAATGAATAAATAAATAATATTTTAGTAAATTATATCACGTTCTTTTACAACAAAAAATATATATATTTTTAAGTAATAATTAGATAAAAAAATTTGGGGCGTTACAAGTGGTATCAGAGCATTAATTCTCGGACCTAGTGAGTGAATGTGTCGTGTTACATAAATTGTGATTTGTTTGTGTTATTTGTTCGATCTTCTAAATTTTGAATTTTATTAATTACATAATATTTTAATTATATATCATTGATTGTGTAACGTTCTTGAATTTTAATGTTATTAATTATTTAAATTATTATTATTATTATTATTATTATTATTATTATTATTAATTGTGTAACATTTCTGGATTTGAATTTTACTAATTACTTAAATTCGTATTATATGTCATTAATTATGTTATTGTTTGGTTTTCTAATCATTGAATTTTATTAATTACTTAAATATCATTAATTTGTGTAACGTCCATAATTTTCGTAATTAAATATATGCCTTAAATATTTGGCTTAATGGTGTTAATTTATTGTGTCGTGTATGTTATATAAATTGTGATTTGTTTGTGTTATTTGTTCGTTCTTCTAAATTTTGAATTTTATTAATTACATAATATTTTAATTATATGTCATTGATTGTGTAACGTTCTTGAATTTGAATGTTATTAATTATTTAAATTATTATTATTATTATTAATTGTGTAACATTTCTGGATTTAAATTTTACTAATTACTTAAATTTATATTATATGTCATTAATTATGTTATTGTTTGGTTTTCTAATCATTAAATTTTATTAATTACTTAAATATCATTAATTTGTGTAACGTCCATAATTTTCGTAATTAAATATATGCCTTAAATATTTGGCTTAATGGTGTTAATTTATTGTGTCTGTGTATTCCTTTTAATATTCAACAAATTAACATCAAATTATCAACTTGAACACAAAGCAAAGAAGACATTGAAAAAATATTTATACCAAAAATGATACTTACGCAACTTTGCTACATCCTAAACACTACGTTACATTCAAATCACTATCCTATATGCAACTATATATCACAAACACAAACTGTGTCATCTCTCCAAAGTCACTTGAAACAACTCTACTTCAATTTCGCACTATATCATACACATTACATTATTATATACCAACCAAAACAACAACAACAAAAAAAACACTCTTACAATGTTGAACAGCAAACACCAAATCATGATCCTTAAACCAATAAGAAACTGAGTCAATCCTTCAAGATTCAAGAAACAAAGCAGCTTGATAAACACTAGCAACACTAATAATATCAACAAGAACACTTTTCCTTGATCTATTAGCATAAACCAAAACACTAAAAAACCTCTTCCAAATAAGCATCCATCTCACCACCAAAAACAACTTTCCTTTTATTATCTCCAAGTTCCCTTTATTATCTCAACGGGTTTCTCCAACACCATTGTGATTTGCCATGTACGATTCTCCGAAGAAACTAAGAAGAATAAATAAGAGAAAAAACTTAGTAAGAATGAATAGAAACGAACCAGAGGTAAACGTTGGAGAAAGAAGGAAAGACGATGCTTCAAAGATGGAATGTCGATTTGTCGTAAGGAAGGATTGCCGGAAAACACTGCCGGAAAACGCTTTTAAGAGTTTTGGGGATTTTGGGTTCTGGGATTGGGATTGGAATTGGAATTTGGGAGTTGGATGGATAAAATCTGGTTTAAATCCAAATCCAAAAATAAAATGTGGATGACTATCCAACCGGTTATAAATAAATTGGTTCATATCCATATTATTTTAACCGGATTTTTAAAATGGTTTTGGATCCGATTGTAGATTTGGGCCTCAAAACCGGTTTTTAAGCACAGCCCTATCAGCAGTCTCAAATCGCCACTCCTCCTTCAGGTACCGTTGTAAGTGATGTTGCATTATCTCATTGGATTAGATGTTTGATTGTTGAGATTAGGGTTTTTTTCATTGGAAATGACAATGTGAAGTAGGGTCTTGCAGCTGGACCAAGTTCTGGTATGCCACTAGCTTCTCCAAATGCTGATGGACAGTCGGGTATCCTGGTTACTTTAACATCACATCCTTGATCTATAGATTAACGATTTTGATTGAGGTGTTATAGACACAAATTGTTAGAGTATATTTTCATACCATTCAATAGCATGTTAGTTATTCTTTGATACTCCACTTACAAATGGCTTAACTGAATCTAAAGATGATATGGTCCGTATTTTTATATGAGTTTGTTTTGTTGTATCTGGTTTCTTTTGGTCATGACTCGATTTCAAAGTATTGTTGTATCACTTGTGTTTCTCTACACATCTGAAAATAAGATTAGCAGGTTTCACTTCTGTATGTATTGGTACAGTGCATGTTGAGGGCCTAGGAGGCCCATAGGCCCACTTTTTAAAAAAAAGAATCGATTTACTTTTTTTTCGATAAAAAAGTATGATTTTTTTTTCGATAAAAAATGTTCGATTTTTTTTTGATAAAAAATGTCCGATTTTTTTTCGATAAAAAACTTCCGATTTTTTTTTCGTTAAAAAATATTTGATTTTTTTTCGATAAAAAATGTCCAATTTTTTTTGATAAAAAATGTCTAATTTTTTTCGATAAAAAATATCCGACTTTTTTTGGATAAAATTTTTTTCATTTTTTTCGATAAAAAAGTTTTAAAATTAACAAAATATTGGGGGCCTATGGGCCCTTAGAGCCCCCTCCCTTAGGCCCTATGAAATAATGAGCCGAAATGAAGAGGCCCTTTAAAAAATTATTTTAATAGGGGGCCTAATAATAAAAGAAAAAAAGTAAGGGAGCCTTGTAGTTTGGGGGTTTTTTTGACGGCTCTACTAGCTAGTTTGTCCACTCATTCAAGTCTCAGTTTAAAAAAAATGATAACTCTTAATTCCCTCCACTAAGTTGTGCTTAGATGACATGATAGAGGTGAACTTCCCTGAGCACCATAACTTTTTTGAAGTGTTCCTTGACTCGAATCTAGCGTGAGAGGACGAGAGGTATCAGTATCACTGCCAACAACTAGATCACAGTTGTGCTTAAGATACCGCCTCTCCTTGCAGATCCACTTTATCGAAAGAAATTCAAACTTGACAACTGCATAAACCATGCACAAACAAGTAATATGAAAACTAATAATTATCATATAAACAGACAACCTCGTTTAACCTTAAGCAGTGGGAAATATCATATATGCATGATAACAGTTATATTACATACAACATCTATAATCATTATATTTGCCGATAAATAGAATAACATGCACTGTACCAATACACACCATAAATAGAATAACATGCACTGTACCAATACACACAGAAGTGAAACCTGCTAATCTTATTTTCAGATGTGTAGAGAAACACAAGTGATACAACAATACTTTGAAATCGAGTCATGACCAAAAGAAACCAGATACAACAAAACAAACTCATATAAAAATACGGACCATATCATCTTTAGATTCAGTTAAGTCATTTGTAAGTGGAGTATCAAAGAATAACTAACATGCTATTGAATGGTATGAAAATATACTCTAACAATTTGTGTCTGTAACACCTCAATCAAAATCGTTAATCTATAGATCAAGGATGTGATGTTAAAGTAACCAGGATACCCGACTGTCCATCAGCATTTGGAGAAGCTAGTGGCATACCAGAACTTGGTCCAACTGCAAGACCCTACTTCACATTGTCATTTCCAATGAAAAAAAAAACCTAATCTCAACAATCAAACATCTAATCCAATGAGATAATGCAACATCACTTACAACGGTACCTGAAGGAGTGGCGATTTGAGACTGCTGATATATCAAAATGGTCCAATCAAACTGGAATCTTGGAGCAACAAGGCAAGAACAGCTAAAAAAGACATTAAAATATAGTCCATCTTGACTCTAAAATATTATTTCATATAATGGATATACATTATATGAAATAAAATATTGTTTCATCACTCAATCATACCTCAATAGAAGTAGAAACTTTCATCTCACGGATTCTATCATACTTTAGCTTCTTAGTACCTGCTTTAAAATTACATACCTATGATACGGACCACCAAATTTTCTAAAAACATCATACATGATTACAAAAAATAATATTATAGGATTCAAGCATTGAATAGGCTAATTTTACATATTAGAAAAAGTTATTATGCAAGTATGGCATCAATGGGTCTTGGTTAACAAAGGCAAGTCATCACGGACAAATTACTTAAATAACTGGGGTAACAAGTAATGCAATGATTATAGAAACATATACAAATCAAAGGGGAGAAAAATAATCAATGTTTGGAATGCAAAACCATGATAATTTCCAACGCAAAGCAAAATTTGTTTCCGTTAGGACCTCGAGATTTTGACGTGGGGATTTATTAGAGAAAAATAAAAGAGGGGAAAAGGAATGCTTATGAGGCAGGGGGTGGGGAAAGCATGTTACCCAATGAGTTATATAGGGACTAAGGGGAGAGAGAAATGGTCATCTTTCGGAAAATCATTTGTTAGTTATGAACAAAGGATATTGTTGTCTAGGAGCGTAGCTTCTGGGCATTTGGATATTCATCCTTTTGCAGTTATCTTTCACTTTCATAAATAATACATTTCTTTATTTTTATTATTGATATGTTTTTTCTTCAATTTACTATTGAAGTAATCCAGTTTTACATCTTTCAATGATGTTATTTTTGAAGTTGTCGTTATTATTACAAAAATACTCTCCTGCCCACTAAATAGTTAGTTATTTACATAAATAATTAACAATAACATAACATCCAAATATAGGAGTTTCCCTCATTGTAGGTTAGTAACTCGAAAAAGTACAAATTTGTGTTTAACAAACTCACACACCTTATAATAAATACTTTGTACCTCTAAGTTTTTGATGAGGGAAGAAAACAATTGTTTTATGACTCTAAATGAAGGATGACCCAAGCAGCAGTTGTACAAAATGATCTTGTCCCTGTCGGTCTTTATTGATATATAAGAAAAAAAAGAGTTGGTATTGTTGAGTAGATTTGGAAAAAGATCTTGATTATCCAAGTAATAAAGCCCATTCCATTCTCTAGCATTACCAATTGTCCTTCATGAAATTTTGTCTTTAATGATGCAAGATTTGTTGTAAAAAAATATTACATGATAGGTCTTGTGTTAGTTGTTGTATGGAAATTAATCTAGTGAACAGTGTAGGAATATGAATGACATTTATTAGAGTTATGGATGAGTTTATTTAGACATCTCATTGATCTGCTATAGTTACAAGGGTACCATATGTTGTAGATATTTTCTTGTTGCTAAAATAAGGTGAATAAATGGAGAATTGTGTAACACCCCAAATTTCATAATAAATTATTTTATTAATTAAATAGAATTTTAAAATATATGTTGATTAATTTTGGAATTAATTTTCTTTATATGTGGACTCTCTATGATGTACTAATTACATATTAGACTAAACGTGTGATATAAATAATAAATATTATATTCTTTGTTATGATATTATGATTTTATATATATATTCATTATAATTTAATAATTAATATAAAGTTTAGATATATTTATTTGCTTTATAATTTTGAATAATCTTTGATGGTAGTATTTTAATGTGAGCTTTTAGATGAAAAAAACAAATAATACAATAATAATAATAATAATAATAATAATAATAATAATAATGAAAACATAAAATAAAATAATAAAAAGGAAAAGAAAGACCGAGCCTTCTTCTTCGTATCTACCCTCGCCGCCGTTCCTATTTCTTTTCTATGTTCTCTCTTCAATTATGATCGTTATAGTGGGTGTTGTGCAAAATCGAAATCATATTCGTGATCGTTGTGACCTCCTCTTTCATTCTCAACTTGAATCGCAAGTTGAAATGTCTTATTTCTATTTGTCAAAAATTAAACCTTCACCTTTTGATCAAGATTCCGGGCACTATGGTTATCACCAACGAAAACCAAGACCATATTTGGACTCCACGAAACACCCACTTTCGTTACCTATGCTTGAAATCGCAAACCGTTACATTTTAAAAAATGGGTTTCCACCATTGCTGCGACTGTTTTCTTGAATTCCGGACAACGCGTTCATCATCTTGAAAAACTGATATCGTTTTTGAATTCCTCTTGTCGAAACCTTCAAGAAGCACTACTCGTTTGTCTGTTTCGGGGAAGTTGAAGTCATACCCTATCGGTGTTCCAACATGTCGGTGAGGGCTTTTCTGATAACTTGTTTCACTTCGTTTCGAATATGTTTATTTTCTTAATATTTTTATTAATTATGTAACATTGATTTTTATGGTCCGCGTAAATTATCAGCCATGTTTCATTGACTCTGTAAATTCGTCGATGCTTTTGGAGTTGTTCGTTGCGTGTTGTCGACATCTCTCGTTGCTGAAAATCATTATGGTCCTTATATCTTATGAAAGCGTCAAATTCAGGTACGAGGTGAGAGAGAGTTCGAATTCATGAGTGTAAATTAAGTGAGATGAACGGGAAAACCAGATTTCCCATAATTCATTCGGGACTCGCTGCGTAAGGCTGAAGTCCTTTGAGTAATAATTGACTAATGAGAAAACTTGAATTTGGTGAGATTAAAATACGAGTTAGAAACTGTTACAGGGTCTTGTTTGATTTAAATTTTGAAAATTGTGTGGTAGTTGAATTATTGTAGAATTGTGTATTTGATGTATTCTATGTTTTGTTTATATCTACCTGGATATTGTTATATGATATAAAATACGATGAATTGTTATCAATTCAATTTCAATTGGAGTAGTCTGTGTGAATGATTTAGTATTATTATATGTGAGTGAAAATTATCTATTGTTGGAGTTTGTGTATTATGATGATAAATGTTGAATGTGATATATGACTATGAAAATATGCATTGATGATTACTTGTTGAATTATGATGTTACCACTTTGTTGAATATCACGAAATGCATATTGAATTGTGATGAATTCGACCCGTGCCAATGATGGTTCTCTTAATGGAGTGAGTAACCTAGGCCAACGAGGGGAGAACATAGATGTTGATAATTTTTGAAGTGGAGATTATTTGGTCATCATATAGGTAGGGCCTGACAAGCCTAGTGATTCTGGGGAAGTACAACTGAATGAGCCTGATCGTGGCGGTTTGCTGTTGAGCCTTAGGGCAAGATTGTTAGACCTTGGAGGTATTCCGGTGGGGAACTTCTAGGTGACTTGGAGGTAGCACTCCAAATGTCGGGAGCTACCATGCAACACACTTTTACCTCGACTGTCGCGTATATGTGTCTCGGGTTGAGTTGAGGGGGTCTATGAGGACACGGCCAAATTGAATTGTCCGTCCACTTGTGTCGTGGCATAGTATCAAGCCTCCTAACCAAGTACTTCGGAGTTAGAATGGTACCAAAGAAAGAAGAGGAATCTAGAGTATAAGAGCATGCATAACATTACTTGATTTGTGTGTTTACTTACTTGATATTATGGATTGTATCAATATTTTACCTTGATTATTCTTGTTGATTGTGAATTGAAATGAAATGGTGTTTAATATATTTTACGAGTTCTTTTCAATTATTTTATACTATTACATGTTTTCGAAGCTCACCCCTCGTTGCTTGTGTTTGGCGCTTGAGAGAGCGCAGTCATTTCAGGTTATTGGTTGATGATCCACGCTCTGATAAGTGATACTGGGTGGGAGTAATCTATCGTACTCTGTTGAGTTGTGAATTAATTTAGATTTTTGTAAATTCGATCGATCAATTGTAGAAATTAATTGTCTTTAAGTTTAGAACGTGTTTTTATGTTAAAAAAATTTATTTAATAAGCCTCAACTATATTCGACAATAAAGGATTTTTAATTGAAAATTAAGATTGCAAGCATTTAGTATAAGTGTGAATATGACGTCTTGAACTTTATAGTTTAAATGTTAATTTTTATACTCAATTCTGGAACCGCTGCGAATGTCTTTCAAAACTAGTACATTTTACTTTTTATTTCAATTTGGGTTTAGGGTGTCACATTAGTGGTATCAGAGCAGGTCTGTCCAATCAGGCCGTGTGGGCGAGGTGTCTATTGATTTTTTTTTTTTTGTGTCCTTGTCAATTGTGTTACTTTTTACTGTTATTCATTAGGTGTTTATTGAACTTCTATTGTATGTTATGTGATAATATTGTGAAATTAACTTGAATATGCACTAGGTGGTGTGACTTTCATCGGATTGTACATTATATCATCTTGACATGTTTCCAATTTGCATTAGTGAAATTTAATCAAACTTTTTTTGCATTTGTATAAAAATAGTTGTCATGTATGTTACTATGTTATGTTATTTTGTGAAAATTTCATTTATTTGAAATCATGAATAGCTTATGGCTTATACTTCTGCTAGTTTACATTAAATGCCATGTAGTATCATAAGTGAAGCTTAGGCATAATTAGATAGAAAGATGTCTATCATATGTCTAATAATAAAATACCAATCACAATTGACAAGCCTTTAAAGATCTGTTATTCGCATAGAAAGATGAAGGCAGTAAAATTCAACCAATGTTTTAGCAATTTATGGGCTGTTAATTTTTTTTTACAATCCCGTTTCTTTCCCTTTTAGTAGCCTCCTATTGGTTGTGAAAGAATCTCATACGTCTATTGTTTTGGCTATTTTGCATTGGGCAAATAATATGACACTGTTCTGTTGTTGGATTAGATAAATTTTTAAACAAGTTACTTGTAGAAAAAGAAATGCTTCAATGTTCTTATAATAATGTCTTTAGGCTTTTTGAACGGAAGTTGATTACTTTTGTATATAACGAAATTGTTTTTTTTTTTTTGCACTTCAACTTTATCAAAAGATTCCTTAGAGTCTTATCTAACTTGTTGATAACTCATAAGCAGCTTGAAACTTATGAAGAGCTTTTCATTAAGAGCTAAATGCTTAACTTGTTTGACAAGTTCCCCTAAGAAAGAAGAAACTAACTCAGAGTATATTATCTTGCATTGAAATGTTTCTAATGTGATAGTGCATTATTGTGCTTAGGTTCCCCTGTTAGACTGGATAAACTTTGCGACTAGTACTTATAAAAATAGAAATGTTAACATGATCTTACATTTGACTGAGTTTTCCTAACTAATACCTTCTTGCATAGAGTTGAAATCGGTAGTTGGACTTCAACTTTTTCATAAGCTCATTCATTTACACATTCAACTAGTTTTTTTTTACCTAGGAAATAAATACTTAACTCACTTAAGAAGTTAAATTCAAACTAGGGCATACTACATATAAGTAAGGGATTGACAAGTGCAGCATGAGATTTAATGTAAGGACTATAGGTCTTTGATATAGTTTATTCATCAGAACATAAAAGAGCTTTACCAGCTAGTATATTATATCCCCGAGTTGTACAAGATTATTTCAAGTGAAATGAGGTTGATTTGTTCTGAATAAGTCTCTGGTTTCTACATAAATGTGCTTTTTGGCATAAAGCTTCAAAATCATTAGTGCATCCTATCACTAAGACAACAGTGTCCCTACTGGATGGTTGTTACCTTGCCAACTTGGATGTTTCTTAAGGACGTAAAAGGATGGGATAGATTATTACTAGACAGTGAAAGTGAGATTCTCCAAAAGATCTTCAATCTTTAAACAAGCTTCTTGGAGTTTTCTTCAGGATTTTGAATCTCAAAGGCATACATTATCATATGTGAAGCCGTTTTTGTTGACATAATGACTATGATAGATCCTAAACCAAGAATGTGAAGCATCTAGTTTCAGCTGATACTACCCATATAATATCATTTTTTAATCAAACCTAGCTACTTACCAAGTACAAAATCTGCTAAGATTAAACACGAATACAAGCAAAAGGGTGAGTTTGAATGAAAGTAGTTATGCTTCACTTAAAAAGTGTTGCATCACAGAGCTTGTAATGATAAGAGGGAAAAATCAGAGTTTGTATGGACTATGGAGGTTGTTACTGCAAATGAGTTTTTTTCATTAGATGCTTTGGTTTTGAGGGAAGGGTTTGGGTCAGAGGTAGGTGTTGCAAAGGTATTAAGAGGAGATAGAGGTAGTTGTTGCTTAATAGGCCATAAGGGAAAATCATTGAACTAAATATTATGCTTTTTGGCAACATAATTTCAGTCAATACCACTAAATTTTAAAATAAATCCCGCTAGGGATAAAAGTATTTGTATCTTTTTAATAACATACTATAAGAATCTGGTTCAATGGAGATTTATTCCTGCATAATATTGTTGATAAAATAGAGCTGAAAAACGTAAAGTTGTCAACCTGATTTAGGTATTCGCTGAAAATGATAACACTACATTTTGAACTGCTGATGGTCGATAACTGGGGCATTATATTATAAATATATAATGAGGAACAATATATGATATAGAGAAAAAAAAAGAGTATTTTTATTATAAATATATCAGGTTCTTGGATTGTTAGTGAACCAGAGGTGTGTAATTCTTATTCAAGTTATGTGGCTTTCTACAAGCAATTTTTTTTGTGCCTACATGTGTAAGTGAAGGTTGTTGCATCATGGCTCACCTTCATATCCTTTTGTAGTATGTGACATATATGCACGATCATGTTCTTATCTTTGCATTAGCCATATACCTTGAAAGAATGATAGTTGCCTTGTTTATGCACTTTATGCAAGTCAAAATGCATGTGTTGGAGCCCTTTTACTTTTGACAGAACCAGAGGTTTTGTTTCTTTTAGTTGCTCATTATTTCATTATTTTGCTTGCTTTGAGCAGGTTCATACTAAGAAAAGTTCAGTTCAGTTAATGTTTGAACATGGTTGTGTGGGATTCATTGTATAGTTTTATCATCCTGAGTTTTAATTAAGTAATGCCATAATGTGTGTCTATTAGAAGAGCATATTTTTTTCCTCCTTATGGATCGAGCTCCCTTTATAGATTGTCATACATTTTTTTTTTCTGTTGTACAAGCACCGAATTTTGTCATGTTAAAGTGAAATCTTTATGTTAGAATTGCCGTGTTGTGTTTCAAATTAAGTATGTGCATTTGTAGCTAAAAATAGTTAGTTTAAAGATTGCAAGTATAAAAATAGTTAGTTTAAAAATTGCAATGTAGTTTAAAGACATGCTGATTTAGAAAAGAGTTTATTTTTGGCATGTTCATACATGTTTAAATTTGTTTTCGGTAACTCTGCTATTGGATTACGTGTGGATAGTTACTCGTTATTTACATTTTATTGTGTTACCTGGATGATTCTTGTTATTCTTTTGTACTATTATTATCATTATAATATTTTGATAATCCACTAGTAATTCTTGTTCTTAGTTATGTTTATTTATGCTTGGGATTATTTGAGATTTTCTTGTGTTATTATTATTTTGTTTCGTAAAGTTTGTTAGATATATATATCTAGTAGGGAAATTTTACTATCCTGAACCACTGCTTAAAAGTCATTTGAAACTCTAATGATGATGAATTACACTCTTTGGAAGTATGATTTAACGGCTAAGATGTTGACTTGATTGATGTTTGTTAAGTTTTGAAGGACAAACTCACTTTTCCTTGCCTAGACCGTAACATTTGGGAAGAAATCTATAATTATACTTGCCATCATCATTAGTGATTCAAGTGAATTTTAAACACCTGTCCACAAAGGTAGTCCATCATGGTATTTTTCATGTGAAGTATTTAGACACATACAAAAAAAAAAAAAAATTCAAATTTCTAAGAACTTTTTTACTTGAAACTATGTTGTAACGTGCATATATCAAAGAAAGAATTGAATAACTTGTTTGTAGTAGATTGAGATAAAGATGAGTATGTTTATGTAATATTATATGGAAGTTTATGTTTGAGTTGAAAGATTGTGTGTTTTTACTTTATATATTTCAAATTTTGCAAACTGCAAAGATTCCTTACTCCTTATGGTTTCTTTTGCTTCTTGTTTTTGCCTTTTCGTTCTTGATTTTGCTATGAATTTTAGTTTTTGTTTAAATTGCAAGTCAGTGAATTTGTGTGCCTTAAGTTAGTAGTTATTTCAATGTTCATGTGTATGTTCTCATGAGGCAATATGCATATCATTGACTTTTTATTGCCTCTGCTTATTTGGTTATAATGTATGTTGTTCTAAATTATTTTAATGATAAATTACAAATAGCATATACTGTAAATGTTGATCAGTTAAAAAGAAAAAAAATTGTGTCAGGAATACGTGAAAAATAAATTATGTCTCCCAATATGGTTTTGTACATTTGTTCTTGTTTTAAAGTGACTACATGTTATTGAGTTGTTATGCAGTTCAGTTTATAATTCTTGAAGGTGTGAAATTTTTTAAATGTTCTCTATAAGCCTAACTTTTATCAAATCTGTAGAATAATTGTTGTTAGAATTTAAACATTCGTTTAGGAGAGTCAGATAAATAGAGTATTATTTAAAAATTTAATCGAATTTTATGTGTTTAATTTCTTTTTTCGTTCATTCAACTAAAAATAGTAAGTTGTTATTGACTGATTCTATGATCTCTCCCTCCTCTATAAATTATAGTGAGTAATCGTGGTATTTCTTTAATGATTGAAACATTATATGTGAGATGGGTTTAAATGATTCATTATCATGTAACTAGTGAATTTCTTGAGGGTGCTTAATTATGTATTAGTTTGTCTATTGTTTACCATAAATTTCAAGGACGAAATTCCTTTAACGAGGGGAGAATTGTAACACCCCAAATTTTATAATAAATTATTTTATTAATTAAATAGAATTTTAAATAATTAATTTAGTGTTAAAATTATTTTAAAATATATGTTGATTAATTTTGGAATTAATTTTCTTTATATGTGGACTCTCAATGATGTACTAATTACATATTAGACTAAACGTGTGACATAAATAATAAATATTGTATTCTTTGTTATGATATTATAATTTTATATATATATTTATTATAATTTAGTAATTAATATAAAGTTTAGATATATTTATTTGCTTTATAATTTTGAATAATCTTTGATGGTAGTATTTTAATGTGAGTTTTTAGATGAAAAAAACAAATATATAATAATAATAATAATAATAATAATAATAATAATAATAATGAAAACATAAAATAAGATAATAAAAAGGAAAAGAAAGACCGAGTCTTCTTCTTCTTCTTCGTATCTTCCCTCGCCGCCGTTCCTATTTCTTTTCTATGTTCTCTCTTCAATTATGATCGTTATAGTGGGTGTTGTGCAAAATCGAAATCATATTCGTGATCGTTGTGACCTCCTCTTTCATTCTCAACTTGAATTGCAAGTTGAAATGTCTTATTTCTATTTGTCAAAAATTAAACCTTCACCTTTTGATCAAGATTTCGGGCACCATGGCTATCACCAACGAAAACCAAGACCATATTTGGACTCCACGAAACACCCTCTTTCGTTACCTATGCTCGAAATCGCCAACCGTTACATTTTAAAAAATAGGTTTCCACCATTGCTGCGGCTGTTTTCTTGAATTCCGGACAACGCGTTCATCATCTTGATAATTTTTGAAGTGGAGATTATTTGGTCATCATATAGGTAAGGCCTGACAAGCCTAGTGATTCTGGGGAAGTACAACTGAATGAACCTGATCGTGGCGGTCTGCTGTTGAGCCATAAGGCAAGATTGGTAGACCTTGGAGGTATTCGGGTGGGGAACTTCTAGGTGACTTTGAGGTAGCACTCCAAATGTCGGGAGCTACCATGCAACACACTTTTACCTCGACTGTCGCGTATATGTGTCTCGGGTTGAGTTGAGGGGATCTATGAGGACACGGCCAAATTGAATTGTCCGTCCACTTGTGTCGTGGCATAGTATCAAGCCTCCTATCCAAGTACTTCAGAGTTAGAATGGTACCAAAGAAAGAAGAGGAGTCTAGAGTATAAGAGCATGCATAACATTACTTGATTTGTGTGTTTACTTACTTGATATTATGGATTGTATCAATATTTTACCTTGATTATTCTTGTTGATTGTGAATTGAAATGAAATGGTGTTTAATATATTTTACGAGTTCTTTTCAATTATTTTATACTATTACATGTTTTCGAAGCTCACCCCTCGTTGCTTGTGTTTGGCGCTTGAGAGAGCGCAGTCATTTCAGGTTATTGGTTGATGATCCACGCTCTGATAGGTGATACTGGGTGGGAGTAATCTATCGTACTCTGTTGAGTTGTGAATTAATTTAGATTTTTGTAAATTCGATCGATCAATTGAAGAAATTAATTGTCTTTAAGTTTAGAACGTTTTTTTATGTTAAAAAATTTTATTTAATAAGCCTCAACTATATTCGACAATAAAGGATTTTTAATTGAAAATTAAGATTGCAAGCTTTATAATAAGTGTGAATATGACGTCTTGAACTTTTTAGTTTAAATGTTAATTTTTATACTCAATTCTGGAATTGCTCGAATGTCTTTCAAAACTAGTATATTTTACTTTTTATTTCAATTTGGGTTTAGGGTGTCACATTAGAAAAATAACGCCCAGGCACGATTCAAACAAAGAACCTCGTGGTAAACAACATTGAACACAATTTTCTGTAACACCCCGGCCATTTCCGATACCGGCAATGTTACTTCACGAGCTTCTTGCACCCCTCTTTCCCCAAATTGGAAATCCTTGCAAGTTTTTGCCTTCCGTGGGATTCGGGATAAGTACCGCCTCATCACAATCCCACTACCATTTATTTATATATTAAAATATTTATGTCATCATTGTTGTAGTTAATTTATTTATATATTAAAATATTTAAATCTAAAATTTAAAATATTTAAATAAAATGTTTAGAATTTATTTGCTTTAATTAACTTTTTAACAAATTTGAAATATATATATATATATATATATAAAATATTTAAGTTTTTATTTTTTAGTATTTAAATTATTAAATTTTAATATTATTTAATATTTATTTTATTTATACATCAATGAGAGTGCCACATCATCAAAAATATTAAGAAATAAAAAAAATTAAAAAATTAATTACTAGAAGACTATAAAATGGACTTCAAAAATGAAATTGATTAAAAATTTATTATAGACAAAATAAGAGAACCAAAAATTTGTTTAACCCATAATTATAATAAATATCGGTTAAATGTATACAAAATTCTTTGCTTTTTATGAAAAAATTTAAAGTGATGAGACAGTGCCGTAATCTAAGATATAAATACCTAATTTACATGGAGTTCAATAATTTATAATCTTAGGACACTAGTACTATTATATTTTCCTTTTATCATTATTCAAATTCATGGAACTAAACTAACTAAAACCACAAATATCATCTAAGTACCAAACAAATTCTATCTGAGACAATTATTAGACAATCCTATCATTATTTTTATAAGCCTCATTATTTTTATAAGCCACATGACAGGATTTACTATTTAGTAATGTTGTTGAACATGAAAATTAATGTAATTCAATCCCAATCAATCCAAAACAAGAAAAAGCAAAGATGCATAGATAAATCTCAAGAATGTTTGAAAAGTGGATAAATGCAATTAAAAAAAGTATTTTACATAATGTATAAGCTGATGACAGTAGCACTCAACTCTTTATGATCGAGAAGTTCGTATACGTGCTTTTTTTCAAGTAGGTCTTCATACTCATCTCCATAAATAGTTTTCTCCATGCTTATGATATGTGAATCGTTGCTGTCCATATTCGTTTTTGCTTGTATGTCAAGACACGACCCAAATCGAGCAAGATGTGGATGACTTATTTTTGGAGCAGCAACTGATTTACCCTGATCCAGTTTTTGAATTTTGGTAGCTTTATTACCTTCCAAATTTTGAAGTTTGCCAACTTTATTTTTACCACGAACAACCAGTTGCGGTGCGGCTTTATTTTGGCAGGATTGTTGTGCGGATGGTTTTGATTGAATATGAAATAATGAGGTTAATGAGTTTGTTATTTAATTGAATCTTATAAAATGAATCTTATAAATGTGATGTAATTTACTCGTTGCGGAGAATCTTCTTGTCATTCCCTTTAGACTTTGTATGAATCTAAATAAATGTGAAATTAAATTTAACAACGAAAAAAACCAGCAATTAAATATAATCAATCATAATCATATGTCGTTCAATTAAATATACATATCCATTAAACATACATTTCAATTAAACATACCTTATCAAAGGCAACAAGATTTTTGGGTCATGCCACGTAACTACCTACTGTTTCTTCTAATTAAATACTTCATATCTCAATCAAAAAACTTGTAAAGCACTATCGAATAAATAAATGTGATTATTATAGCATTAACAAACACATTATTTATATATACATGTGTAAGAAATAAATGAATATTACTTACGTGTCGAACATAGTCTTTATATCCAAGTGATTGTTGTGATTTTTGTAATTGCCCAACACAACTAATAAATTAAGATCTCATAAATTAAAAAAGATATAAATAAATAATATATAATTACGTACCCTGAATTATATGGTGCAAGGAACAACTTATCCTTCTCTATATTTCCTAATAGGATATCTACAATGTAATTCTTTACATTCATTGGAACGAGTTTAAACATCGAAAGCTTATGCGGAGACAAGAATGAAAATCTATTTGACAATCTGTGTGTTCACACCAACTTCTCATACAAAAACCTTCAATGAAAATTTCAAATTAGATTAATTACCAATAAATTAAGTTAATTACCAATAAATGCAATTAAAAGTAATTTTTTACCTAATGTATAAGGTGATGACAATAGCACTCAACTCTTTATGGTTGAGAAGTTCGTATATGTGCTCTTTTTCAAATAGTTCTTCATACTAATCTCTGAATAAAGTTTAATCCATGCTTATGATGCATGAATCGTTATTGCTACCCATATTCTTTTTTACTTGTATGTCAAGACACGACCTATATTTAGCAAGGCATGGCTGACTTATCTTAGGAGCAGCAGCATCAACTGATTTTCCCCGATCCAGTTTTTTAGTAGCAACTTTGGCAGCTTTATTATCCTCCAACTTTTGAAGTTTGTCAGCTTTATTACCCTCCAATTTTTGAAGTTTGTCGGCTTTATTTTTACCACGAACATCTAGTTGTGGTGCGGCAGCTGTTTTATTCTGGCAGCTGGTTTGCTGTGCGGGTGGTTTATTGGATTGAATTTGAAAAAATAAGGTTAATTAGTTTGTTAGTTTATTGAATCTGAAAAAATGATAAACCTTACAGAAAAAATGTGACAAACCTTTTCCAGCGATGTAACTAACTCGTTTCTGGAAATCTTCTTATCATTCCCTTTAGGCTTTGTCTGAATCTAAATAAATGTGAAATTAAAGTTAACAGCGGAAAAAAATCATCAATTAAATATAATCAATCATAATCATATATCGTGCAATTAAATATACATATCAATTAAACCTACATTTCAATTAATTAAACATACCTTATCAAGGACAACAAGATGTGTGAGCCATGCCACATAACTACCAATTGCTTCGCCCAAAAACTTCATATCTGCATCATTTTCTGGTATAGGCAACGACGCATTTGGTTCCAAAGTAATAACTGGTGATACTTTGACATGGCCCACAGGGATTGGTGTGTTGTGCAATACTTCTCCCAAAGTATTGTACAATGTTCCTTTTCCGACGTTGCAATAAGTAGGGGAGGATAAGTACAACACGCAAGGAGTGACACCCTAAATCAATGGTTAGTACATAAGTATGTGAAACAATTAGGTTGAATGAATTTCTTATTTTATTGAGTAATTAATTACCTTGGGAAGACTTTTGAGACCAATGTTGCAACTCGCATTTTCACTCTCCATTTGTATTTCACGTTGGAGTTGATCCAGAAGTTTCTTGTCTTTATTCGTCTTCACCAAGAGTGCCACTTACTGTGATAGGAATTTGAGCTTCTCTAAAACTTCCTCATTAGATGGATTTTGGCGCTTCTCTTGTGAAAAATAGCTTTTAGGAGTTGCGTCAAATCCTTTCCCCCTCACGCGACCAGAATATTAAGGAACATTAAACACTTTACCAAGAATGTCCCTACAACTAGCTTCGTTGTCCTCTTGATTTTCCGAACTTTGTTTGAGATTCTCCTAAAATAGACGTAGGTTTAAAAAGATAAATTCAATATCATTTTTAAAATACAATATTAAAAAATATTAAAGTGATAATATACTTACACAAAGTTCTATTACTTTTTGGAACATTTTCTTTATCAATCACTCCATCCTTATTTACACGAGCTTCCTTCCACAAGATATGACGATCCAACGGTTGATCGGATTGGATGTCTTGTAGCTATTCGTTAAGATCATAAACAAAATATTAGTTAGAAACTATAGTTTATAATATACCACATTATATAAAAGTGATGTTTAATTATTTACAAGTTTTTGCTCTAGACGTGCATATCCGATACATGATTTTTTGTATGGGTGCGTCAGATTTTTTGTCCTCTCACGATTTTCCTTACTAATATTCTATATAAAAAAATATCAATCGTGTAAAAATTTTAAATACGCTATGAATATGAATAATAAAACACAAATGCTAATAAATTAATCACTTACCACAAACATGGGGTCTGAATGTTTGGCTACAAGTGCGCTCCATCATTCATATTTCCTTCACGATCTTTTAGATAGAAATTTGAGAGGTGAGATCTAAAACCCCGGTGTATTTTCCCAGGAACTCTCAACACGTAATTCTTTCTCACCTCGTAAACTGCAAAAGCAGTCTGCAAACGAAATAAAGATATAGTTTGAGTAAAGTATTTCAATGGAAAAAATTATAAATGACAAAAAAGTGGATCAAAAAAGTTACTTGTATATCAGTCCATATTATATCTTTCGCATCCTTCAACGCCTTATCTCTTCAATCGTCAATTATGATGGGGATATTCTAACGAACAACAGCCTCAATATAACTTACAATTGGTTGACCACTCTCATTTCATCCAACCTAATAAACTCATATAGTAAGTACTTGTTTTCAAAAAAGATAATAAATAAATAGCAAACAAAGTATAGTATACCTCAAATTTTATGCCAATACTCCTTGCTTTTATGATATTTTGCATGATAATTGCACCACGTTTGACTTCATTTTCGTAAGTCTTAGTGTTGACAACTTCCTCATTTTGACGATCTAAATCCTTGTTGGTATCCATTTATCTACAACAAGTTCAACATGCAGTAGTCTAAGTACGTATCAGTATAATTTCAACATGCATTTTAATGACAACAAAAAATTAATAAATACAATACCTGAATAGTGAAAAGAAATATGTAGGGTTCGTAGGGGAAGGAACACCTGAATGCGCAGAAATACATACGAACAAAGTATGGTTCGCAGAAATACGTAATGAGGGTTATGTATTTCAATGAGAAGATATGGTGCGTAATGAGGATGATAGTGGAAATATGGTTCGCAATGGGAGAGATGATAGTGGAAATATGGTTCATAATGGGATAATAACGCAGATGATAGGGTTCACAATGAGAAGAACGATGAAGAGGAGAAGGACAATATCGAAGTGAAGGAACACCTGAATGCGCAGAAATACATACGAACAAAGTATGGTTTGCAGAAATACGTAATGAGGGTTATGTATTTCAATGAGAAGATATGGTGCGTAATGAGGATGATAGTGGAAATATGGTTCGCAATGGGAGAGATGATAGTGGAAATATGGTTCATAATGGGATAATAACGCAGATGATAGGGTTCACAATGAGAAGAACGATGAAGAGGAGAAGGACACTATCGAAGTGAAGTTTACGTAATGAAGAGGAAACTGAAGCAGTTTACTATTATATATAAAACCTTATTTTTGAAAGCCTTTTACAACGCTTTGGCTTCAAGCACTTTGAAAGACCCTTTTAACTTGGTATAAAACAAAGCTTTGTGAATTTCCTAATTTTATTTTAAAGGCTTTTATAGCGCTTATGGACAAAAGCGTTGTAAAATTACAAGTTTATATTCAGTTCAGTTCAAGTAAAATACCTATATTTTGATATTTGTTTTCTTCCAAATAATTAGTTAAATACCTATATATATATATATATATATATATATATATATATATATATATATATATATATATATATCAATGCTAAATTACATGGTCAACTCATATTGGGATGATAAGATGGAAATCAGTTATGGCACGTCAAACGTACATTAAATTACATGAACTTAGTATAAAACACTAAGATCAAGCTAAATATAAGCCGAAAATAAATATAAGCAGAAAATCAAATACAGTTCAAGCTAAATACTAAAATGCTCAATTATGGTAGATCAAACAATTAAATTACATAAACTCATTTCAGATTATATGGATTATATAAAACAATTAAACACATTAAGATGTCCTTCTTCTTTTCCTAGTGGGATTCACATTTGTTTGTCCATTAACGATATGAAATGATGGATTAATCTAAATTCCCTCATCATGGTCATCTCTAAGATATTAACGATCAACAGTTGAATCAATTTCATGTGGTTGTGATGTTGCAAATAAAAGATCGTTATCAACATCTTCATCACTTATTTTATTGTTCGATAGGACAACAGACCATTTATCATCAACATGATCAGTGACATAAAACACTTGTTAAGCTTGCGACGCTAAAATAAAAGGCTCGTCTTTGTATCCCACCCTATTAAAATTGATAAGCAAGAACCCCGACTCATCAATCCGAACGCCATTATTATTATCGACCCACTTGCAACCAAATATGGGAACACGAAATATTGTGTAGTCTAACTCCCATATGCGCTCGATAACCCCAAAATATGATAGATTTTCATATATTGAGTTTTTGCCTTTTGCACTTGAGAGATGCATCGCACAAGTATAAATGAGGGTGGAAAATTCATTTCAAGCTCACACAAAGTAACAACTATTTCCCTTTGCAATGTTGATAATTTCTGAGAATCGATATCTTTACTACAAATTTCCCTGAAGAAGAAACATAATCTAGTTATGGCTCGTCGAACTTTTTCAAGTAAAATGGAACGTATACCTATTGGTAGCAAATGCTCCATTAGGATATGACAAACATGGGTCTTCAAACCTTTTAACTTGAGGTATTTCATACAAACTAAATTTTTAATGTTTGAAGAGTATCCTTATGGAACTTTAACTTCGTGTAGAAATTTACATAAAACGATTTTTTCCTTCCTAGATAGAGTATGAGCGGTTGGAGGTAGATATGTGCAATTTCCTTTCTTTACGGCACCCAATTCATTTCTTATTCCCATATCAACCAAGTCCAATCTTGCATTGATGTCGTCTTTAGACTTTCCTGGAACATTGAGTAATGTACCAATAACACTATCAAATACATTTTTTTCAATATGCATCACATCGAGGAAATGTCTTATATACAATGACTTCCAATATGGGAATTCAAAGAAAATTGACTTTTTCTTCCACCCAGTTTGGACCAGCTCTCCCGCAAAAGGTTTGCCAAATTTATTTGTCAAACCTTTTACTTTTTCAAGTATTTGATATCTAGTCGGGGCTAAAGGAGCTTTACCTTTCTCTGATTTCCCATTGAATGCATTTCTCCACCCACGATACTGACGACTATAAGGTAAAAATCTACGATGTCCAAGAAATACATTCTTCTTACAATGTTTCAACCGCATCCAACTTGTACTCTCTCCACATATAGGACATGCACACCGACCTTTAATGCTATATCTTGATAAATTACCATATTCTGGAAAATCATTAATTGTGTCGAACAACATAGCCCTCAAATTGAAACATTCTTTCTTTTACCCATCATAAACTTCCACACCTGTCTCCCACATATTTTTTAAATCTTAAACTAAAGGAGTCAAGTATATGTCAATACCATTCCCCGGTTGTTTGGGTCCATAAATTAACAGAGACAAAATCATAAACTTACGTTTCATACATAACCATGGAGGTAGGTTATAAATCAACAAAATCACAGGCCATGTGTTGTGTGAGATGCTTTGAAGACCATGTAGATTCATTCCATCAGTAGAAAGTGCAAGTCGTAGATTTCTTAACTCTATACCGAATTCAGGATACACGTGATCAATTTTTGCCCATTGTGGAGAATTTGCAGGGTGTCGAAACTTTCTATCTCTAATTCTTTCATTTACATGCTATGTCAAGTGTTTTGAATCTTCTTCATTGCGATACATTCGCCTAATTCTTTCATTTTGGTCAGTTTTGTCCTTCCAATGCTTATTCTAATCCATTTTGATCTCTGAAATTTGTTTCCCTATTACATTGGAATTCTCCACCCGAATACTTCAAAGATCTAACAATCTTGCCTTAATACTTAATAGTAGACCGCCACAATCAGACTCATTTAGTTGTACATTCCTGAAATCGCTAGGTTTGTCAGGCTATACTTATATGATAACAAAATAATCTCTACTTCAAATATTCTTCACATCTATATTCTTCCCTCGATAGCCTATATTACTCCATTAAAAATACCATCTTTACCACAAGATGGAGTCATCACTATTTCATCAATCATGTAGTTACTTCAATATTCTCATCACAAATTTATAAAATTATTATCATTAATCATACATCCTCGTGATCACCATATAAACTCAACCTTACCTTATTTCGACATTTTCTCAAATACAACAATTAATGGGATTTTCGACACCAATTGCGGATCAACAACTACATCGAACAAATCAAAATAAATGGCAAGTTCACAAAACTGTCAAGATACGACTGACAAATTATACGAAATATAAAAATAAATATTGAATAATTAGTAATAATTTAAGGAATAAAACTGAATAATTAGTAATAAATATTCAAATTATGCATTTTTTTTTCTTTTTGTAACCTTTGTCTAAATTACATGATAATAATACTGACAAATATATTTAATTGTGTAATCACATATACTATAATTTTTGTTCAAGTTGCATCATTTGAAATTAACTATGGACAAGTAGCTAAAAAATTTCCATCACCAAACAAAGTCCATGAACTCCTCAACCCCTTAAAGATAACAAAAACAAGAATCTACAACACAAATTCGCAGATTCTTCGATCTTTTTAGAACTCAAACATCGGAATCATAGTATCGATCAAAAACCAAATACTAAACCAATTTAATGATCCACAACAAGCTTTTGAACGGGTAACCAGCCATATAAAATAATATCTTCGAAAAATAAAGATCATATGAATTTAAAGTAGGAATTCTAAAAATTATTTGAATATATAGTTGTAGATTCAAAACACTGCTAAATCAGCAATTTCCGTAGCAAAATCATACAACAAAATCAATAGAAAATTCATCCAAATCCATAAAAAAAAAATCAGCAAAATCCATAGTAATTCATAGCAAAATAAGCAAAACCAAACTGTTAAAATTGCTAAGAAACAAGAATTATTAAAAAATTTATCAGAGAAAACAACAATCCTGTTTGGGAGAAACAAGGCTTCAACACTTCTCGACGGCAACGCTTCTGGCCTGATAAAAGATGAAGACAAAGAAACTCATTGTCTGTGCGGAAGCAGCAATACATGGACTCGTCACTGCCGCTGAAGTAGAAAAACATAGCCTCAAAGGGCAGCGTAGTAACAGGAAATAGAGGAAAAACGATTTTCACTTACTTGTGAATCACTGAATTGCTAAATCATGAATTGCAAAGTCGTGATTTGTAAATCCCTGAATTGTGAGAAAAATACAATGAAGGAAAACGATTAAAGAGGAATAAGTATTGAATAGGAAATGGAAGGAATATGTAACACCCTAAATTTTATGATAAACTATTGTATTAATTAAATAAAATTTTAAATAATTAATTTGATTTTAAAATTATTATAAAATATATGTTAATAAACTTTGTGATTATTTTTCGTTATACGGATGTTTTCTATGATGTGCTATTTTGATACACATTATATTAAATGAACGATACAAATAATAAATATTTTATTTTATTATATTATATATTTAAAGTAATAGTATTTTAGTGTAATATTTTAAAGAATAAGATTTTATGCGATTTTACGTGTATATACGCGCACCCAATTAATATAACATTTTATTATGCGTTTGACTAATATTAAATGTATACTTAATTATATTTATTTAATTCTAAATATATTTTATTTTAATTATTTATTTATATTGTGATTATATATATATATATATATATATATAGTATAGTATGATTTAGTATTTTAGTGTAATATTGTGATTATATATATATTGTGATTATATATATATAGTATATTGGACGGGAAGCTAAGAGAAAACACAACAACAACCCATCGTTTGACACCGGTGATCTACAACTATTCTAGAAAAGTTTCTCTGTTTTCGTCCAAATTTCAGTGTGTTATTTTACTCATTTAACTAGTCAATTAAACACAATTTTCCAGATTTATAACAACCCTAATTTTTCTCTAAAATACTTGATTTCTCCGTTTGTAGAATTCGTTATTTTGCACCATTCTCCTTTACCTTAAGTTCGATTTGAGTAAAACCAACGACAAAACATCCACGTGAAAAATGGCTATATTATCCAGTGATTGGTTTTCTGATTTATGGTAATTTTCCTTGACCTAATTTTGAATTTAGTTTTTAGAGTATCGTCTCGTAATTTATTTTTGGTTTTTACCCGAAAACTGTCGAGTTAGATCAATTGAAGGACAAAGAGTTTAAGAACAAACATTGTTTGCTCGTGGAATCATATTCGTGTGTGAAAGCGTCAAAATAAGGTAAGGAGTGAGATAACGTTTGAATTCATGAGTATAATATAATGTAAGATGAACGGGAAAACCGTATTTCCCAACGATTCATTTGGGGCTCGCTACGTACGGCAGTAGCCCTTTGAGTGATAAATTGATTAATGTAAAAATATGAGAATTGTGTGAATAAAATATGGAATATAAATATTTATAAAATATTGATTAATTTAACTTCGTTAAATGTGTGATATTTGATATTATTCTGATGTTTGATTTATTTTTATTAAATGTGAGATAGTTGATATTATTCTGATATTAAATGTCAAATGAATTTTATGTATATATTTGATTAGACGTGTTTATGTGATATGATAATAAAAATCGAATTCATTTTGATAAGTTTATGTGATTATGATGATGTGATGTTATAAATTTGTGATAAGCCAATGTGATGATGTATGGTTGATGATAGTGATGCTATAAAATTGTGATGAGTTTATGTGATGAGATGTGATAAATGATAGTGATGTTGTGAATTTGTGATGAGAATATTGAAGTAACCCCATAGTTGGTGAAATAATTGTGATTCCAATTTGTGTTTAAGATGACGGTCTTAATAGAGTATCATAGGCCAACGAGGTGAGAGAATAAATATTGAGAATTTGCAAAGTGAAAATTATTTTGTCATGATATAGGTAGGGTCTGACAAGCCTAGTGATTCCGGGGAAGTACAATTAAAGGAGTCTGATCGTGGCGGTCTGCTGTCGAGTCTTAAGGCAAGATTGTTAGACCTTGGAGGTATTCGGGTGGGGAATTCCTAGGTGACTTGGAGGTAGCACTCCAAATGTCGGGAGCTACCACGCAACACACGTTTACCTCGACTATCACGTATATGTTTTTTAGGTTGAGTTGAGGGGATCTATGAGGATAGGACCAATTTGAATTGTCCGTCCACTGGGATGGTGGCATAGTATCAAGCCTCCTAACCAAGTATTTCAGAGTTAGAATGGTACCACATTGTGAAGTAGAGTCTAAGCTCATGCATAGCATTGCATTTTTTTGTGATTATTTTGTTGTGATTAATATGTATTATGTGTGATAATAATTTATGCGATGATTTGAGGTTACAGTGAAGTGTATTGATTTTCCTTGATTTTGACTATATAATGTGATGTTTTTTCTTGAATAATGTTTGTGTAATGATACAGTTTATTGATGATTAATTGTGTGTTCCTCTTATTTATATTATACTATCAACATGATTTCAAAACTCGCCTCCTTCGTTGTTTGTGTTTGACTGGCTTGGCCATAGGTTTGCGAAATCGCAGTTATTACAGATTAATGAGTCTCGAAGTTCATGTTTTGGTGAAATCTCGCTCTGATAGGTGATACTGGGAATTAAGAGTTGTAATGTGTATTTTATTTATGTTACAAATGACTTTTTATATGAAAACTTAGTACGAGTAAGTCCTGGAAATTAAATCGAGAAATTCTAGTTAAATCAAGTTCATTGATAATGCACTGTTTTAATTGAGGAACAAAGTTGAATTGTTACATGTGTATTTAGAGAAACGTGATATTTTAAATTAAATATTAAAGTTTTTATTCTCTTTAACAAATTTTCTTATGAGATAAAATGAAGGAAAGCAAAAATTTGGGTGAATATTTATCTATCAATGATATAATATGCTGCTGCTTGGATGAATAATGAATTTGTTTTTTTGGTTGAATAAGTAAATATTTAGATTAATATTTAAGTTTTTTTTAAAGTTAACGTGATATATTTATATTAAATTAAAATAGATGAGACTCTACATGCAGCTAAAAGTAATTAAAAGTAATTATAGTAACAAATAATAAATCGTATTAAGATTCGAATGTCATAATAGACTTTAGGAGTATGTCCTAGCTATTTAGCCTAAATTCTTTGATATTCTTCTCATACTAAATACAAGGAACATGCATATATTTTAGGAGTATGTCCAATGACATCCTAACATAGTGCATGATAATTAATCAAACAAATATTTTTTTATATACTCTCAAATCTTTATAATATTATAAATATTTACTTCACTTTAGTTCTTAGCTAGTTTGTCCACTTATTCATCAACACTCATTTAAAAAAAAAAATGCTAACTCCTAATTTTTTTCCACTAAATTATTTTTATACCAAAAAACACTTATTTTAGTTATCTAAAAAATTAAAAATTTCTAAACAAGATTCCACACGTATTCATAATTATTCATATTAGTTATCGATTAATACAATTTTCGAATTTTATCCAATCTCAATTTAATCAGTTTAAGATCCTTATTATTACTAATCAATCATGCAACTCATGACAATGAACGGTAAACATATAATTCCGACGGCATAAAAAGTTGTCATGAAAAGAGTAATAACTTTAATCAAAGTAAATAATTTTATATAAATTAAAATTAGAGTGGAGAAACGGTGTATAGAAAAGATTTGATAGTTCATTCAACTACATTTATAATTTTTTGTTAAGTAAATATTAGTATTTAAATTAATTAATAGGATCGGATTTGAGACCTTCCCCTTAAAATTTCTACGATATCTCTTAATTTATCAACATAATTATTTTTACTGTTGTTAAAAGACCTCCAATAAATTAGACTTAAAAAGTCTCCAATTTTACTACTCTTAATTTTTTAAGAGCCTCTTTTTAAATTTTACTTTAGACATCTAGATTTATTGAGCCATCCTTGATTTGATGATAAAATGAGTTTATGTATCACTTTGAGCCATCCTTTTTCTTTTTATATTTTTGTTTGGTACACCTGCATTTTTTTTCTATCAGAAATTAAGATTGTAAAAGAGAGGCTTGGCAGTACATGTTATTTTATGGTTCGAATATTTGATAAGAAAAACTTGGTACATGCTTCAAATAAAAAACCTATTCATATGCTCCTGTTAAAATCTAATGATAATCTATTAAACAAATTAGAAAGAAAGAAAAAATTAAGGCAACAAAGACAAAAGTGAAAGCTCGTGAAGGCTTGCTATGAATATTAATTAATTATGAATAGAAGTTCAAAGTCATAGCAAGACGATCTCTTCCTTTTCATTTGCCTTGATCAAGCTTGACTCAGCTAAATTCCCGGCACCGGATCCTCCACCACAATCTCCTCCAGCTCGACGTGTGCCACAGCTCCAGCTGCTGGTGCATTCCACCATTCTAAGAGTAGCGGAATTAATATTGCACAACACAGCAATGCAGCAACTACCACTACGAAGATGAAAATGAAGAGACAAATAAGCCCCACCGGAGATTTGTGACCGTCAGGATTCTTGATGTCCATGGTTGGTACCCATATCATAGGAGGTTATGCGGACATTTTGATTATGGAATGAGAAAAACAAATGGGCAGAGTAAGGAGGATTATATGCAATTACAAAACACACAATTGTGTAGTTGGTGTTTCATTATTTTCTACTCTACTGCAAAAACAATAAAATGTATTTGGTCTATTTTATACTCCACTCAGAATTTAGCTACATAAATCCTCCACTAATCACCGCCTCATACTCATCAATTTCTTCTCTTCCTTTCCTTTTTATGTGCAAACAAGGTTTTATTCTTTTCCCCAACTTGATCCCTTAACCATTTCTTTCTTTTAGTTGTGTTTCACTCTCTCACACATCATAATTCTACAAATGTAATGTGTTGTTAATAATAACAAAATGTTGGTGTTTCACTATTTTCTAACAAAAATAATAAATGTAGTGAAGTCAAACTCTACTCTACTCTATGAATAAGTGACTAATTAGAACTTAAATTACTAGTACTTAAGTTTAATGGACTTCACTCACAATTGATATTAACTACGATTGTTTCTATATTAATTCTAATAATAAATTCTTTTAATATCCTTCTCCTACTAAATACAAGAACATGCATATATTTTAGGAGTATGTCCAACAAGCAATTATGTAAAACTCAAATCTTTCTAATCCAATTCACTTTAGGTACTAGCTTATCTTTCTAATCCAATTCACTTTAGGTACTAGCTAGTTTGTCCACTCATTCAAGTCTCAGTTTAAAAAAAATGATAACTCTTAATTCCCTCCACTAAATCATTTTTATTCCAAAAACCACTTATTTTAATTATATAAAAAATTAAAAATTTCTAAACAAGATTTCACGCTTATCCATAATCATTCATATTAAGTATCGATCAATACAATATTCAAATCTCATCCAATTTTAATTAAATCAGTTTATAATCACTACCATTACTAATCAATAAGCAACTCATAACAGTGAAAGATAAGCAGAGAATTTCAACATAAAAAGTAATTAATAAGCAATTTATCTTTCCCTATAAGAGGAATTGAATATAAAATCCACCCATTCTTATAAGGAGTTATAAACACTAATCAAATTAAATTAAATCAAATAGAGTTTATCTATTTTTATTTTAGTATCTTGAAGTCACTTAACTATATTTTTTAAATTTTTATATAGTGACAAGATTTTAAACATAAAATTTATTAACACTAACAAAAATGAAAAAAAAAGAAAGTAGGAAGAGAAAAACATTAAACAATGTATAATTTTTTAAATAATTAAATTACAAATTTTTACGTGTGCGGGCAAATCTTGTGCTTGAAATATTGTCACAACACAAATTTTTTCATCATTACAATAATTAAGCAAGTAAGTATATTCATGCAAGAGATAATAACATTTAAGATGTAAGTCGCAACAACAATTGAACACTAATAAACCAACGATATTTAAATTGAAGTTAGAAGAATTGAAAAGCTAAAAGTAATAAAATAATTGGAAGCAACTTCAATTTAATAATTGAAAAATAAAATAAAAAATACAAAAAAATAAATTCTAATTGACCAAAAGAATTCTGAAATTCTATAGAGATGTGCATATAAGACAAAAGTAGATGTTTAGTAAAAAGGAAATCTGTAACAAACTACCAAATTAAAAATAACTCTTCCATTTTGTTGGATAAATATAAATTAATTTATAATATCAAATTAAGCGTTAAGTCAATCTTTTGTTAATTTTTGAAGTGTTCACTCTAACGTTAAATATAAATAAAATTAAATCAAAAAATTTGATGTATTAAATTAGTCTTTTGTTGAAATTAGAATAACTTATTAGGTATTATTTAACATTTTAACTGTTTACATTAATTTTTCTATGTAAATAAAGTAAAAATAAATTAATGTCAATGGTTCTTGTCGACATTCATCTTAATTTCATATTATCTTCTTAGGTTTATGTCGATGTAAAAAGATTATTCAATTGTTCCTAAATCACAACTCAAGTCGCTAATCATATTAGAAATTATGTAACGGAAGAAAAAAAATGAGGTACACATTTATTAGAATTTATACGATAAAATATAATAAAATTAATAAAACAAGTTCTATATATAAATAAATTACCTAATATCAAACTTTTACATTGTATTAATTGAGAATTGTTTTAATTAATTTGTGTATATTTTTAGGAGTGACACAATGTTTTAACATACAAAATTTGTTGTATTTTTCAAGATTAAAGTTTTCGATAAAGATGAAAATATAAAGTGGATATATTTTATTTGATTGAATTGTGTTAAGTTTTAAAAACTTCTGAAAACTATAAAATTTTTGAGAATTGATATTCTAATTTCTTCAACTTATGTATGAATTGTATTAAACTCTACAAAAAAAAAAATACATGACTTTTATAAATTTCAATTATAACATTTTAATTAATATTTATCGCTATCAGCCCTCAATATTTTGTGCAATTTCCGTCACGGTTAACAACATATTATTTAATACACTCTTTTCAACACTTTTTTTTAATGATTAAAATGCATAAGTTACATTAAATTTATATAGAATACATATATAAATTTTAAACAATTAAATAAAATATGTTAAAAAGTGTGTCCTAGGTTTGTAAAACATCTCTCATATTAATTAAACATTTTTAATCAACAAAAAAAATTAGTACTAACTAAAAAATGCATAAATAGAAACACTTTAACCTGCTTCCTTGGATGCTTTTTTAGTGTGCAGTATTTCCTAGAATTCAATGAATGCTTTAGTATTCTTCATTTTAGCACTATGTTCAGTTTTTTCAATATCAATTATTGAAGCAACTAAAAGCGAAAGTGGTTTTAGCATTGATCTTATACACCGTGATTCTGCTATGTCACCCTATTACAATCCCTCCATGTCCACATTAGACCTATTAAGAAATGCAGATTTACGTTCAAGTAGTAGACTTAAGAGAGTTTCACTTTCTCTGTTGTCAAATGAAAATGAAACATCCGAATCAATTATAATTCCAAATAATGGTGATTTTCTGATTAGAATTTATATTGGCACCCCCCCGGTTGAAAGATTTGCTATTGTTGACACAGGGAGTGAACTTACATGGGTACAATGTTCTCCATGTGAGAGTTGTTTCCCTCAAGACACTCCATTATATGATAGCAACAAGTCTTCAACTTTCACAAGCGTGCCATGTGATTCACAATCTTGCACACTACTTCCTACAAATCAACACACATGTGGGAAATCCCAACAATGTATATACTCATACTTTTATGGTGACAAATCATTCACTATTGGTGAATTGGTTGTTGATTCCATTAGTTTTGGTAAAAATGTTACAATTCCTAAGTCTATGTTTGGATGTGGATATTACAATAATTTCACAGCTGATACTAGTGGTAAACCAGTAGGAATTGTTGGTCTAGGAGCAGGGCCATTGTCACTAATTTCACAACTTGGTGATTCTATTGGTAGAAAATTCTCCTATTGTTTACTTCCTTTCAATTCAAATTCAACTAGTAAATTGAAATTTGGGAATCAAGCTATTATAAAAGGTGATAGTGTTGTGTCTACTCCTCTCATAATGAACTCTTCTCAACATTTTCTTTACCAACTAAATCTTCAGGGCATAACTATCGGACAAAACACGCTTCAAACCGGTCGAACCGATGGTAACATTGTGATTGATTCAGGGACAACATTGACACTTCTTGAACAACCATTTTTTGATAATTTTCTAACTTCAATAAAACAAACAATTGGGATTGAGTCAGTGGAAGATGTTCCAAATCCGTTACACTATTGTTTTCCTTTTCAACCTGATATCGAATTTCCTGATACTATCTTGCATTTTAATGGAGCTAACATTACCTTGAATCCATTTAACATGTTTATATTGATCGAAAACAATTTGCTATGCTTGGCAGTAGTACCATCCAATATCGAAGGTATTTCCGTCCTTGGAAATGTGGCGCAAGTTAATTTTCAAGTGGAATATGATCTTGAAGGGAAAATGTTGTCTTTTGCTGCTAGTGATTGTACTGATATTATTAACATATCATAAACCCTTAAAGCTATATATGCTTAATTAGTTTCTATTTGATTTTCAGTTACTCAAGTTATACATAGTATCAATTATGTTGATTCTATTTTGTTAATTCTGTTTGTGTAACACCACGCTTTTATATTTTCTTTCAATGAATTGATGAAGCATCTTTCTAGTCAATATTTATTTGTTATTAGAAGTAGAAATTTCGGTTGGAGAAGGCAACAAATAAAAATATTATTAACTATTACAAAATATATATCTATAATGATTAAACTAATTCTAAAAATATTATTAACTCTTTACTAAATTTTATATTTTAAAATTATTCAATAATTCTATTGTGCAAGTCCTTCTGATTGAGGATGGACAGACAATGGCGGTGCACGTGTAGTGGTCTATTTACTTGTATTCTCTCTCCTTTACAAAATTGAGGTATCCTTAGGACCCTCCCCAAGTCTCATACATCCACTTTATATATCCTACTAGCGAGTGATATTCCTTCTATTTGAGACTTCTTCATTTTTTTCAATTCATAACAACACTAGCTCTCATAACTATCATCATTATTTCCAATCAATTTCCATTAAAGCATTATTATTTCCAACACTTTCTAATATATTTTACCAACAAATCATTCAATCATTCATCTTCTATACGATTGCACATTCTATTTTCACAAAGATGATAGTCGATAAACATCTTTCAATAATTGAAGTTTGTCACATGACAAAATAAAACTAACTTTAGAAGTAAGTATATTACTTATGTTCCCATTGACTACATACTAGATCCACCGTTGAGCAATGATCTAAAGATATACGTGATTGCAATCTAAGTCATGACATGAACGTTTTATGTATTGATGATACACTACAAAAAAATCATCTAAAATATAGTGTTTTACAGAGGACTTTTTAACCCTCTAAAAATATTTAAGCGTTTTTAGCCCTCAAAATATCACTTAGAAGTCTACAAATCCAAGTTCATTATCAAAGGTTAAAGCCCTTGGAATACTTTGGCATGATATAAATTTAGACATTTTAGAGAACTAAAAGTCTTGGTATTATATCAGGTGCATTTTCAAGGGCTATAAAGCACTCGATTAGAAAGAGAACGCCAAATGAATTTTTTTAATTTTCCCTAAGCCATAGCTGTCACGATAGTCAATCTTTCTAAGGATTAAAGCTGTAGGGAATGACCCATGCGTTTTATAAACACAGCAATATAGTTCGTCTCCTCCATTTACTCTATTTCTTCTTCTTATTCTCTTTTTTATTTTGTTTATTTTTTTATTCCCTATTTTGACAATTTCTTTTCTCTTTTTCATTCTCTTCTCATGTTTAATTTTCTCCTTTCTCTATTCTCATTATCTTCTTCGGTATTTTCAATCTACATTTCTTTCATTGTTATTGTCTTATTTTCTTCTCTCATTGTTAATTACTATAGAGATTAGTATATTTAGTTTTCAATATTGGGATTTTAATTTTTTAGTTTACAAAACACACAATTGTGTAGTTGGTGTTTCACTATTTTCTACTCTACTGCAAAAACAATAAAATGTATTTGATCTATTTTATACTCCACTCAGAATTTAGCTACATAAATCCTCCACTAATCACCGCCTCATACTCATCAATTTCTTCTCTTCCTTTCCTTTTTATGTGCAAACAAGGTTTTATTCTTTTCCCCAACTCCCTTAACTATTTCTTTCTTTTAGTTGTGTTTCACTCTCTCACACATCATAATTCTACAAATGTAATGTGTTGTTAAAAATAACAAAATGTTAGTGTTTCACTATTTTCTAACAAAAACAATAAATGTAGTGAAGTCAAACTCTACTCTACGAATAAGTGACTAATTAGAACTTAAATTACTAGTACTTAAGTTTAATGGACTTCACTCACAATTGATATTAACTATGATTGTTTCTATATTAATTCTAATAATAAATTCTTTTAATATCCTTCTGCTACTAAATACAAGAACATGCATATATTTTAGGAGTATGTCCAACAAACATTTATGTAAAACTCAAATCTTTCTAATCCAATTCACTTTAGGTCCTAGCTAGTTTGTCCACTCATTCAAGTCTGTCTAAAAAAAATGATAACTCTTAATTCACTCCACTAAATCATTTTTATTCCATAAAAACACTTATTTTAATTATATAAAAAACTAAAAATTTCTAAACAAAATTTCACACTTATCCATAATCATTCATATTAATTATTGATCAATACAATATTCAAATCTCATCCAATTTTAATTAAATCAGTTTAAAATCACTACCATTACTAATCAATAAGCAACTCATAATACAGTTTATTCAATTAATTCAAGTTTTTAATCTTTTTGGTTCATTTTATTTGAAAAACTGATTTTATCTTTGAGGTTTCATTTCTCTTTTGCATTTGCAATTCACAAACCCTTCACTACACATTCTTCTTTTTCTTCTTCTCCTCGGAGACTCTTTTTCCTTCTTCCTTCTCAAGCAAAAACTATAATCAACATCTCCAGAAATTACTGTTGCTTCTGTGTGAAACCCATTAAACATAACAATGGCGTTTTTCCGGTGGCCAATAACATTCAATCTTCTTCTTCTTCTTCCTTCTCCAACGATTTTCCCTTTTCAGGTACCCTTTTATTTCCCTAAAAAATGTTATTTTTGTAACATTGAGATATACCCTTTTGCATAATAATCTTCTACAACTTCTCTTTTCATTTATTTTTATTTCAGGACTAGAGGATGTTTTTTTGAGCTTCCTCTTTGGAAAGAAGAGGGCTACGGATGTTGCTCACATGTATGTGTAATCATATATCTTTTAATTAAATTCTTCTATGTTTTTTTTCATTGTTTCTGCTTGCTTTTCTATTCTTCAAATTAGTTATTGGGTCGTATTTTTAATATTTTGAAAAAGTGAATTTACTTTATATTTTAAATAATGATTTTTATGAAAATTTACTTGAAAATAGGAGAAATTTTTAGATTCATTTGTTATCAATTAAAAAAAATAAATTTGACATTTAATAACTTAAATATTCATATTTGAGATTTTAACATGATAAAATCACATTTTTTTTTAAAAGGTATCTTTCAAAAATGATTTTTATAAAAAACTTCTCAAAATAGCTTTTCATTTTATTCATTTTTTGAAATTTCATTATCTAAAAAAAGATGTAGAAAATAGATGAAATACTTAAAATCATATTTTAAGATAAACTATTTAAACAAAATTTCATTTGAAGCTTTATTTTTAAGATTTATAAATGTCATAACAAAAGAAAAAATATTATAAAAACATTTTTAAACAAATCTTAACCAAACAGACCATTGAAATAGTTTGTGGCAATTTCTCTTTGCTATATATCTTTAGAGGCTTTCTTTTTTGTATACATTTTCAGCTTCATTGATTCTAAAGTAGCTTGGCTTGAATTAAAAGTGAGCATATTCTAGGTTTGTTACAGAACTCTATCTGGCATGCTTGCTTGTTATTATTATTCTACTTATCTATATACTCTGTGATGACAATGCTATAACCTTGATATGAGTTATTTTTTTTGTTCCTAATAGGGTATGGAAACATATTATCCAGAAAGGAGACACAGTCATCGATGCCACATGTGGCAACGGTTTTGACACCTTAGCATTGCTCAATTTGGTTGCTGATGATTCACATAATGGTCATGTGTATGCATTGGACATTCAGAAAGATGCTTTAGATAAGACTTCTTTGTTGCTAGAAGAATCACTTAATTCCAATCAGGTGAGGACTATAAAGGTGTGAAGGTTTCTTCTCTTATAATGTTAGGGTCTTGTTCTATCAAAATAACAGTTTTCTTTTAAATTAAAAACTTTGTTTTTACTTTATTTTTACTTTATTTTGTGTCCTCAAATATGTTTATGCCAAAAACAAACAAGCCATTATTTATTGATATTTTCCGAATAATATTGTATCTATATACTTACCTGTATACAAATATAATCAGGAAACATTCAATCCTGCTGTAATTATGATCTAATTTTTTCTTTGTTTTCAAATTTATGCAGAAACAACTTGTCAAGCTATTCAGTATTTGCCATAGTAAAATGGAAGAAATTGTTCAAAGGAATGCCTCTATTAGGTGCTCACTTTTCCTTAACTTTGATCATCTGTTCTTAATCTTATTTTGTTTTTAGAAACTAATGGTTGAAAATAACTGCCAAACTTAATCTGATATCTTTTACGTTCTTCATTGAATAGATTTCTTGAACAAAAAGCTATAAATTCAGCCTTAATTCCAACTCAGTTTCATTTGCATGAATCGCGACAACAGTAAATGGATATGCCTCTAGATTTGCAAAAAACTGAATTATATGTAAACTGTCATAACTTCTGATATCATATGATTAAATGTTATGTCACTCCTAAAGATTGTTAACTGTAATCTTGGTATTGATTCCATTTATATAATATTGGTACAAAACACATGTCACAGTTACTATTGATGCAATTCTTTTGAAAATTTAAGGTTGAATTCTATCTATTATTAATGTGCTGCATAATTTTTAGGCTTGTTGCCTTCAACTTAGGTTATCTTCCGGGTGGTGACAAAGAAATAAAAACACCGGTGGACGGTGATATTTCTCATTCTCTATATTAATCCATGTTGTGCTGCCAAATATCCTGATTTCCCATCAATCTTTTAAATTACATATGAATATTTGAAGTGTCACTGAGCATGTCAATCTGGTTGATTAAGATATATTGAAGTAATTTAAACTGTTCCCTAAAAACATATTAATTATTCACTAAAAACATATTAAGATATATTGAATATTTCTTTATTTATATATTCTTCACTAAAAACATATTAATTATTTACAAAACTATTTAAACTGCTTACGATTATAATAAATGTTACTGGTTTTCTGTTGATGCTTTCTCGTGTTGAAATAGTGAATAATTTCTCTATTATAATCATGAAATTAAGCAGAATGAGATCTTAACTAGAATTGTTGATTTTCTCTAGTGAATAATTTCATGATATTTAGCTGTTCTTAAAGCTCTTCCGAAAGAAGGCTTCACATATAAGGATCTTTTGGAAATTTATCAGAATATGAAGTTATAGGAAGAGGAGCTTGTGGAACTGCCTACAAAGCTGTTACAAATGATGGTGAATTTATTGCTGTCGAGAAGATGAATTCGTGCGGAGAAGGAGCATCAAGCATCGATAGAAGCTTCTTAACTGAGATTTCAACTCTTGGAAAGACCAGACACAGGAACATTGTGAAGTTGCCTGAATTTTGTTTTCATGAAGATTCTAATCTTTTATTGTATGTAAATGGAAAACGGAAGCCTCGGTAAAAGTTTCTCGTGTTGAAATAGTGTTAATGCAGCTGTTGGATTGCTGCATGTTTTTTCTGATGCTGCTGTTGTACGATTGAGTGTGCTCTTCAATTCTTCCTAAAAAATGGAAAGACTATATAACTTGTGATGCTAGACTAGATGTCTTTAATAAAATGGATTAATTATCCTAAAAAAGTTAATAACAATCAAAATCGCCTTTAAGAAACACTGATCTACTTGTTGCATAACAAAAGATGCACTTGTATACTGGTGCAAACTCCCCTTTCAGCATTATCAACTAGGATAAATAAGCTAAGTCTCATATAATTTGTTATTATCAAAATTGATGTAATTAAGATCATAAAATTAGTTCCTTCAAAACAAAATTAAAAAAAAAAAAAAATCAAAAAATGAATAGACTATGAGAGTATTGAGATGTAGCATAAAGCAAGAGTTTCACTTACTTAACCAATACAATGATAATAAATAAAATATATAAATAAAGAGGATTCTTCTTTCAAGCAAAATGAATTTCAAAAAATTGAGTTAAGGCTCGCGAGATGAGAGCCATATTTTGGAACAACATCAAAAATGAAAAATAAAAAATGAAATAAAGCATGACTAAAAATGGAGAGAAAAAACAGTGGAGTAACATTATTCTTGCTTTGGTTTCTTCTCAATTTGTGATCCAATAAGCTGTTTAAGACCCTTAAGGATGGTAGGTTGTGATCGAACATCATGATGATTGGTCAATGTGGTGGTGACAAACTCTTTTGGAACAAAACACATTTCTTCTGAATACAATCTCTCTTGAACTAAAGGAGAAACAACAAGTTTCTGTAGATCTTCACTTGAAGGACCTTCCTTATCTTCCTGCAATAATCAATTATATTTGTGGATTTATTTTGTCACATCACATATATATAAAACAAAAATAAAGAATGTTCATTTTATTGTCATCCCCAATATTATTCTAGGGTCCACTAATAATAGAAGGAACATTCATCAATTTTATTTATTTAATGTTTAGAATTTAGCTTATAAAATTAAAAATAGTCACGATCATGGGATTATGAACTTTTTAATATTCTTTTCTTCCAAGTATTATGAAAACAAAGAGTGTTTTTTATTTTATTTTTTTATATTGGAAAACAAAAAGTAAAAAAAAAACTGAATATTTAAATAGATAAAAAAAAAAAAATAGAAAATTGGTTTGTAAAAAACAGTTACATAATATACAATGTTTTCCTAAATTCTCTCTCTGTTATTGACCATTTCTTCTTCTTATTAACCGTTTCCTTAATCCAACATTTTGGTTAGAATAAAAGTAAGAAAGAAAAGAAGAAAAAAAACATAACAAAAAACACAATCAATTTTTTACTCAAAATTGAGACAATACTTAGTCATACATAGTTCATAGATCACACTTATAAGATAAAATTAAGCAAATCTACTATAGCTGTCTTCATACAAAATGAAGAATATTTACGTAATAACCAAAAATCGTACAAAACTTAAAGCAAAAACCTTATTAACAGAAAAACATGAGCTCTAATTAATAATGAAGAAAATATGAATATATATACCTTAGTTAATGTTTGCATAAGTTGAAGCATTCGAAGTTGAGCTTGAAGAAACTGAACATAACTAGAAGCAGCATTAAGCATCTCTGCTGTGTTCATCTTAATTCCACCAGGAACCAATTTACCAAGTTCTTGTGTTTTCTCACTTATCTTCCTTCTCCTTTCTCTCGCAGCTACACTCTGCGTAGAAACACTCTTTTCCTTGACTAATTTCTTCTCATCGCTCCCAACATTAACAATGCTATTTCCCTCATTATTAAACTCTTGAACAGCATAGAAGGGCGGCAGCGGCGGTGGCGGTTCTCCTTCCATTGAAGTAAGAAATTCGTTCAAGAAACAATTGGTTGAATTCAAAAGTTCTTGTTCTTCTTCGATTTGTTCATGACATAGCTTCTGACGTTTTGCACATGGAAGGGGGCAATAATATTGTTCATTTGAGAAAATTTCATTAATAGAAATGAAGTTTTCATTCAAAATGGTATCATCAAGTAGCTGAGAAGAAGAAGGGTAATTAGTCTCATTTGAGTAAACATAAGGACTTTGAAAAAGAAAACTTTCATCATCAACATAAGAACACAATTGTTCTTGAGGTTGAAAAGTGATAATTTCTGAATTGGTAGTTTGAACAAGAGAAGAAGGAAGGTAAAAATTATTATTGTAATTATAGGAGTGATATGTGCTAAGTGTCATGATAACCAACAAACAAAGAAAAAAGCACAAAAATGTATCTAGATTGAAGGAAGGAAGAAAAAGACTGCGTAGGACCTTTTTGTTGAGAGAGAAGTGAGAAAAACAAGTATACGAAAGTACAGAGTAGAGAGTACATACATAAACTGATTTGAACCTCAATGCTTCATGCTAGTTTGTGGGTTCAGATAATTCAGGGGAAGTTGTATGCAGTTACTCACAATTATGCATTTCTCTTTCTTATTTTTTAATATTAATTCATTAATGATAAATTTTATTTAAATTAAAACAAAACTCTCTTTGTAACTGTCTTTGATTTCCCTATTTTCTTGTAACTGCTGAATTCTCACTCCCACCACGTAACTTGTTTTACTTTTTTTAATGGTAAAGTCTAGAGCTGACACTTAACCTTTTTAAACCAGTTAGATAATTGTGGTTTGATCAGTTGTGATGGATATGATTTAAATTATTCTTATATTAAAAAAAATAAAAAACAAAATAATTATTTTATTTGGTGTGTTATCGTTGAAGAAATGATATGTATAGAGCTTTCTGCATCATCATATAGATGGATACGGACCTTCAATTAAAATGCTGTATATTTTTTTTATCAATGCTGTTTAATTAAAATTATTTTAGAAAGACATATTCTATTGTTATTATAATTTTATAGTTTAAAGAAAAGTATGGAGTTTAAAATTTTAAATATCGTTTACGTAAATTTTAAATATCGTCTACGTACATTAAATTTACACCAATAATATAGTCCTCTTGACTAACTGATTTATGAATTTGTTAACTGTGGAAAATAATGAAAAATTAAGGTGGTAGTAGTTAAAGCATGTGATGGAACATGGATGCACTATCCTAGTACTTCAAACGTATATATGATACTAACGGCAAATTTGTCTGCTATATGTCATACTCAATTAAAAACTTTAATCTTTTTCCTTAAACCAGATTATTGAGTATGATGTGTTGTGTTTACCGTGTAAAAAATTTATATTATATAATTATTAAATAAACTAATAGTGAGACCAAACTAATCAATAAAAACATATGTTTTGAACGGAAAAGTATAACATTCGTACACAAAAAAGAAAATAAGTTATTATTATTATTATTATTATTATTTTCTCAGTAAACTAATCAAACGTCACTTTACATGTACATTTGCGGTCTTGACGTTTACACCAGTAGATTAAGAAATGAGTTTTATGGCTGAGTATTCTCTAACCACCACTCCTTATTATTAGTGTAGGTTTAGTTTGTAATAAAATTAATTTTAAATGAACGAAATATGATATATTGGAGATAAATTATGTTGATATGGTAGAGTTGGTTAACTTCTATTACTAGCAGAAAAACAAATAATTAAGAGAGGAGACAAGGAAACCGTTATTAAGAAAAAGAAATGGTCAAATACGAGAGAGTTTAGGAACAAGTAGATACAAAATGCGCTAGTTATGTAACTGCTTTACAATGAATTTTTCATTTATTTATTTTAAATTAATTAAATTTCAATAAACTCATCATAATCATTGTAGAATTCAAAGTTTAAAGAACATAAATAAAACTATTTAAAGATAATATATCAAAGAGGTCTCCATACTCACACTGGGAATTAAATTCACGGTATGAGTCAATTCTTTAAAACCAATATTTGACTGTTATTTATATTTTATTTTTGTAACACTTGAAAGAATAATAAATATGAATTTTATCATTTAATAATCACTAAAAATAAATAATTAAATTATTGAAGGTCAAAATTATTATTATATTAATTAGAAATAAATGAATGTCAAATGACTTTTACTATTTCAAGTAAGTTATTACACAAAATTCCAGTGTACGAGTTTGTGATGAATACAATGCTATTAACCTGCGGATTTTCCTACGGAAATAATTCCGGAGGTATGGATTAGCTAAATTTCTTTGCGGATTTATGTGCTACAACATATTTCGCATCAAATTCCGAGCAAAGTTTCAGATGCAATTTTATTTTTATATAAATTAAGTAAATTTTATGATTTTAGATGCTTGCTCTGATTGCGTGTTGTCTCTAGTTTTGGTGCCTTTGGTTTTGGGTGCTTGTGGTTCATAATTATAATTGATTTGATTGTAGTTTTGTTCAATTTATTTTTATTAATTTACGAAATTACTCCATTTATTTTAGAAGTCGATAGTTTTATTCATGTTATTTAATTTTTATCCGATCATTCGAGTCGGACTTGAGAAATTGTGTCGGAATCATCGGATTACTTCTCGTTTCATAGTGGCTATAAAATTTAGGTATCCATCTCCACCCACGGGTCTCGCGTTTTCCCGCCCGCACCCGCACCCACCCATATATATAAAATTATATATTTAAAAATCACATTTATTATAATAAAATAATAATTATTAAATAATAATAAAATTAAAAAATATTTTATATAGAAATAAAATTATAATTTTTAATATTTAAAAAATATTAAATATATTAAATATATATATGTATATAAAATTTAAAAATTATAATAATAATACTTGCGAGCAGGGTTTGGGTGCAGGGTGACCCCAAACCCACCCCCACCCCCGACCTCGCCCTGCCCCTGAATTTTAATGTCGGAAAAATTGACACCCGCACTCGCATCCAATAGGTTTTCTCCACCCAAATCAAGCGGGTTCGGGTGGATACCCGCGGATGCGGATTTTATTGGCATCCCTAACTGCAAGGGATGCTTATGATGCTTTGAACAGCGTTGCGCGCATCCAGCGGTGCACTTTATCGAGCAGTCAGAGGGGTGAGATCGGCGCCGTGGCTGGAGCTGTTGGTGGAGTTCTTGTTGGAGTTGTGGTGACGGCGAAACATGCGTTGAAAATATATGTGCATATATGAATGAAGTGTGAGTGTGAGATTCTTCAATCTTTTTATTTGATGGAAAAAAAAAATCAATTTTGAGAGATTATTGATGTTAGTTTTAGTTATTATAGATTATCTAGAATTCTTTTTAAAAGTTATATATTATGGTGATGGTAATTAGTAATTAATACTTCTGTTGCAAACTATTGTCTTAATTTTCTTTTGAATTTCTACTTGAATTTTGTGTGTGTTTTGTTTTTTAAATTTTTATTGGAATGCGTTACTTTCATGCTTGAAGGTACGAAAAACTATGTTAAGCTTTAGCAAATTTGTAGGGGCACTCCTTAGTGGGTCTTGTAAATATTGAATCTGTTGACCTTACCCCTATTTGTAAAATCATCAGAGTTGAGCTTTTGATTTGTGCTTGAGTGGTGACATCTGAAATATGTTCTTTCTGATTTTGCAAGTTGCACATTTCACTGATAAGAGTCTCATAACATTCATCCAGCTCTTCCCCCAAAATGGTCACTTAGATTTCCGAGCATGAATGACCTAACTATGTTTACTTATCTGTTGCAGCTCTTCCCCCATTGTCAAGTTGAAGGAGTCAAAGAGTTCTGACATTGCCGCCATTGCTCCTTTCATAGAGGTATTTTCAATTAAGCTTATGTCTAACCTGTTTTTCTAGTTGACCTATGACATTGCCATCAACACCGTGTTTTTCTAGTAATAGTAGTAATTAGTGTTTAAATCTAGCAATGTTATCTAATGAGAGCTATTTTTCAGCTATACATTGAAGAGATTTGTGGTGATATCTACTGTGCAGAACCAGACTGGAAAATAACACTTTTGAGATGTACTTCAACCCAGTTGGTGCACATCCTAGTGGTAATATTGGTGAGGATCCTCGTGGAATTCCTAACAACCGCATGCCTTTTGTTCAACAAGTAGCAGTTGGCAGAAGCCCTGCATTGACAATTTTTGGAGCAGATTATAATACAAGTGATGAAAGTGGAGTACAATCTCTTTGTTTTTGACTTGTTTTAATGAGGTTTTTACCTGGAAATTTCGATGCTAAGCTCACATATTATCCACTATTTCCCTTCAATTTCGATTATTTTCATGATGAATTGATCACGATGTATGCGATGCAATGAACTACCAAAATCACAGTTAGTCCACTCTTACATGCATAATTCCCCGTCAACCCAACCTCTCTTAGTATTTCCTCATTGATCACTATCTTCTTAAGATCTACCTTTGATTTCTTCTGAGGATCTTACAGAATAGGTCCTGTCTTTTTCTCAGGTTCCCAATTACATTCATGTTGTTGATTTAGGACACATTGCTGCATTGTGCAAACTAGACGATCCTAACACAGGTACTATTACAAATTTATCATTTTCTTCTAATAATTTATTCAGCTCATTCATTTTGGTAGACTCCGTCGCAGTATCAATGGTTGTGAATCGATATTGGATTCCCATAATCATTGATAGATTTTCTTCTTTGGCACGTTTTTGGATTTTCTTTTTATGTGATGTTGATTTGGTAAAATTTCATGTCTACTGCATATACAAGCTGCGAGGTTTATAACTTGAGAACAGGAAAGGGGATATACCAATGATTTTATTTATGGTCTTGTATCTTTTGCTATCCTTTGTTGTCATTCTTTTGGTCATTTATAAATGCTATTTGATGCTCACTTTCATTCTTCGAATTCGACTGTGTAACAGTTCATGTAACATGCTGAGTTATTTACTTAGAGGGGTTTAGAATAGTTTGTTTGGGTTATATAGCATAAGCACTTGCATATGTGTTCAAAATAGTTTTAGACTGTTATATAAGTTGACTATATGTCCTTGATGCCTATTAAGTTGTTTTCAGATTATTTCAATAAAGTTCTCTAGATTGTCATAAGCTACTTTTAGCTCATGTAGTTTTCACCCACTTTCTTCAATTGTCTATACATATTTACATAATCTCTTTTATGATAGACGCTTAATTAAGCAATAAAAGTTTTTTACTTTGAGTCCTAGGATAATTTTTTATTTTTTTATATGGGATACCTAACAAGGTCAGTTGTATTTTGATAAGATACAAGAAAATGTCAACAAGTTCATTGACACAAATGAAATTAGGCAACAAAATGTGTTAGTAAACAAACATATGCCCTTTCTATCCAACTGTCATTCAGTTTCATGGTTGTTTAAATTATTGAAACCTATTGAACAAACTCATTTATTTTATACTCAGATTAAGCTATTCTTTAGTACAGGGCTAATTAATTTATGTAATTTTTGTACTCTATAGAAAATTCCAATTGTAAAGCATCTTAGCATCTTAGGTCATTTTGCTAATTAAACTCAATGGATTAATATTTTAGGTCATTTTGGTTTTTACTAGGTTTATTCCAGTCCATTTTGATTCTTTATCCATGTAGTTCGTCCTATAAGTGCAATAATCTCAAATGGTTAATGTTTTAGTTCATTTTGGTTCTTAGTAGTGTAGTTCATCCATTAAATACAAAAGTCTCAATGGATTAATATTTTAGAGCATCTTGGTCTTTACTAGATTTATTGTAGTCCATTTTGCTTCTTAATCAATATACTTTGTCTAACAAGTGCATAAGTATCAACATATTAATATTTTATTCCATTTTGGTGTTTACTAGGTTTATTATATTCCATTTTGATTCTTAATCAATGTAGTACGTCAAACAAGTGCAAAAGTTTCAATTAATTAATATTTTAGGTCATTTTTGTCTTTAATAAGCTTATTCTAGTCCATTTTGGTGTTTAATCAATGTACTTTGCCAAATAAGTGCAAAAGTCTCAAATGATTAATATTTTAGGTCATTTTGTTCTTTAAAAGGTGAAGTATAGTCCATTTTAGTTCTTAATCATTGTAGTTTTTCCTATTAGTGCATAAGTCTCAATGGATTAAGATTTTAGGATATTTTGGTCTTTAGTAGGTTTCTTGTCCATTTTGGTTTTTCATTAAAGTAGTTCCTCAAACAATTGCAAAAGTTTCAATGGATTACTATTTTAGGTCATTTTGGTCTTTACTAGGTTTATTCTTGTCCATTTTGGTGCTTATTCAATGTAGTTCGTCCAATAAGTGCAAGAGGTTCAAAGGATTAATATTTTAAGTCATGTTAGACTTTTTTGGGTTTATTATAGTCCATTCGGGTTCTTAATCAATCAAGTTCGACCAATAAGTCCAAAATAGTCAATGGGTTAATATTTTAGGCTATTTTGATTTTTACTAGGTTTATTGTAGTCTATTTTTGTTCTAAATCAATGTAGTTCGTCCAATCAGTACAAAAGTCTCAATGGATTAATATTTTAGGTGATTTTGGGCTTTACTAGGTTTATTGTATTTCACTTTCATTTGTAATCATTGTAGTTCATCTAAAAAGTGTCAAAGTCTTAATGGATTAATATTTTAAGTCATTTTAGTATTTACCAAGTTTATTCTAGTCTATTTTGGTGCTTAACTTATGGAGTTTGTAATAAAAAAAGTGAAAAATCTTCAATGTATTGATTTTTTAGGTCATTTTGGTCTTAACTAGGTTTATTGTAGTATATTTTTGTTCTTAATCAATGTAGTTCGTCTAATAATTGCATAAGTATCAATGGAATAATTGCATAAGTATCAATGGATTAAGATTTTAGTGACAGTCATTATTGTAGATAGATATCAAAAACATTTAGTGACAATCCTCATAACTTGTAGTGACAGTTCTCAAAGTATAGCAAATCGTCCCTTAAAGTTGACAGTTGAGCTGGATGTTACTCAAAGTATTATTCATTTTTATCTAGAGTTTTTAACTTTTAGTAACAAACTTTGTGTGTCACTAAACATCTATTTTTTTTATAGTGACACATATATCATATATAGCAATGTAAATAAAATAAAAGGATTTTCTTAGTTAAAATAATTGACGTATATTAATTTTTTTGTAGTATTTGACCATAAGAAAGGAACTTGAATATATTTTTTAAAACAACATTATAAAAAAAAAAAAAAAACATATCCATGCATACATCATTAAAAAAAAGTTATTATCAGTAAAAGTTGTAATATTCTTTTATTTAATATGTTTTTATAATAATAAAAACTTGATTTTTATAATTAATTAACAGTATCCACCAGGTCCTCTAAATTGAAGAGAATATCCAACTTTTCCGCGTAGATTATCATAGTAATCAATATTGTAACATTTAAGAGAGGCGTCAGTGTATCGTCTAGTAATTTGGAACTGAGGTCCATAATCTTGGAACTGAATATATTTTTTAAAGCAACATTATCAACAAAAAAAAAAACATATCCATGCATACATCATTAAAAACAAGTTATTATCAGTAAAAGTTGTAATACTCTTTTATTTAATATGTTTTTATAATAATAAAAACTTGATTTTTACAATTAATTAACAGTATCCACCAGGTCCTCCAAATTGAAGAGAATACCCAACTTCTCCGCGTAGATTATCATAGTAATCAATATTGTAACACTTAAGAGAGGCGTCAGTGTATGGTCTAGTAATTTGGAACTTAGGTCCATAATCTTGTCTAGATTCATTTCGAAATGCAACGTTCCTAAAATAACAAGCATGAACAAAATTGCGATCCGGAAAATGTCCTGATCCCATTGGAGGACTAGAAGAACCAGGAGGAGTTACTGTTAACCCACCCCATCCCACTTCCTCAGCTGAAGCCAAGTTTGAGAATAATTGATGTGGAAAATATCCAACTACCTCATCTGCCACAGTCAACCACCAATGTTTTGTTGTTTTTTCCTGAATACATATGCATAAAAATTTATAAATTTATTATTTACATCCTTAATATGTCTTGTCATGAACAACATTGGGGCATTATATCTACTTGTAAAGAAGTTGAATGAATGTTAATCTTATTTAAGTTGGGATGTAAGATAGTATTCTTTGTGCATGTCTTTGAGCAGTATCAATATGACAATATTATAAATTTGAAATTATTCTTTTTCACATTAAAATATCCATATATTTTAAATTTAAATATTACATAAATAAATTACCTGAATAAGTTCAATTTTCATTTCAGACATCGTTCCACCATAAGTAGATATTGGTACTATGCGTGCACCAAGGTAATATTTATGGCTGAGTTGAACAAAACCGCTACATAATATGTTGTAGCATCCACTCTTGAAGTTATTTGACTATAATATTTTAATACTACGTTATATTCTTAATACAAAAATTAAAACAAAAATAAAACTGTCTTTTTCAACTATTATCAAAATTTAAATTAACAAATAAAATTGTGATTTTCAAATAATCTCAAATGTAAATTAAGATTAACAAAAATTATAAACAATTTTCATGAGCATCTGAAGTATTTCCTATATTGTATAAATAAGTAGAGATTAGAAAGAATCACTTACCATCCAATATGAGTACATATGAGTTGCATTATTTTTGTATAAGTCTAGAGATACCTAACATCATATATGAGATAGTTTATATTGTATTTTCTATACCATAAAATTTATTTAAATAAAAAACCATATATGTATGATTTTAGGATAAAATAAGTTTGTCATATTAGAAAATATCAAAACTCACATGCCAACCGACGACGATTTTATTTGTGTCACCTACCAATCCGTTTTCAACATATAAATAACCTGCGCTTGTTTGCCCCAATGAAACGGTGGGATTATAAACACTAGTAGTTCCAATAACTCCATAGTAAGGACCAACCTCTCTTAAAAGAAACAAACGAGTAGACTACAAATTCAAAACATTAACATAAAAATTTAATATTAGATTATGAAATATAAATATATATATATATATATATATATATATATATATATGTGTGTGTGTGTGTCATTTGTACAAAGAAATTAGAAATTTAATTATCTAGGAGAAAACTTACATGCATAACAGAGTTAGTTTGAGTTAGGACATGATTATTGAATAAGGATTTGCCACTAATGAGATCATCTTTGGTTATCCTCCGAATAGGGACAGTTTCTTTTGGACATCTAACTTTCTCAAGCGCAAAAGAGGATTTTGTTCGTGAAATTTTCACATTTGTTTCACTAATGTTTTTTCCAAAATATGCTTTTCTCTAAACCCAAAGAAAGAAAAACAAACATTGAAAGAGATAAAGTATGAGTACCAAAAGACAAAAATTAAAATGGAACCCAATAAAATAATTAACCTGCAATTTATGATTCTTTAGCAAAGGATGATCAAAAGCCGGTTGTTTGTTAATATCAACGCAATCAACTATGTATCCTGACTTTGTCTTTATAGAAAACACCAAAATGAAAAAAAAAATTATTAAATAGAAAGATCATATTAAACTATCTATAATCGATATATATCAATATATGTATAATTAATACATGAATACTCTTGATAGGAGTCTTGTTAATGAGGTTTAGTTGTTTCTCTAACTCCAAATCTTCTTTCAATGTACTATGCATACCATCTGATGTGTGACTAGTACTGCTAGTCACTAAACACAAAACTAAGAACAATGAATACATCATTTTCACAATTATCTTGTTTTGATGATGGGTCATCATTTTGTATATCGTCTATTAATATATCACATTCATTAAAAACAAAAACTCTCTTAAGGTAAAATGTCTCATACAAATTTATTACATCTTTGACTAAATTTAACACATAATTAACTTTGACCGTGGAAAAAATAAATACCAAAATTAATAATTTTGTTACCCCTTTTTTTAAAACAAAATACCTAAAATGTCTTTGTCTATTAATAATATTATTAATTCTTAAGTCAACTCAATTTTTGTGTACTTACGTGAACTCAATTTACATATATGTGAAATGATTTTACGTATGTTTACGTGAAATGAGAAGTGATGTTTAATGATGTTTTGTCTTTAAAAACATCTATAAAATTAGATATTTATTAGTTGGTTTTAACTATAATATATTATTATTTTAATATTATATATATATATATATGCATATGAAAGGAAAAAAGAAAAAGTAAACATTTCCCTGTTTCACGCTCTCCCTCCATCTCTCTTACACTCTCTCTCTGTTTGAAGAAACAAAAAAACCAAAGTGTTGTTGGTTTTGAAAAAAACACAAACATAAACCTCAATTTATCTACTAGATCTAAGCTTCCATTCAAGCAGTGACAGAAGGGAAATTTGCTCATTGCCACGCGGCGCTGCTAGTGAGCTAGTTTTTGAAGCAACGTCAAAAACATAAATTTTACCGAAATTAATCACGGCGCCGTAATCGGTTGTTAAAACTACAACGGAGGTAAAGACTCCTTCCAAACTTATAGTTGGCATTTAGGACATTATTTGTGATTTTTTTAGAAAGAAAATTGATGTATTTGAGGTGTGATTTTGTGAAAAATGAATTTAATTAGTTTATGTGTGAATTTGTTGAAATTAAATTTAGTTTATTTCGAGGTGTGTTGTGTAGTGATCAATGTTGGGTATGGATTGTATGTTCATAATTAATATTATGAATTTTTTTTCTGATGCGATTTATGTTCAGTGATTAAATTTGATGTGTTTGAGTTACATAATGAGTTATTTTCAAATAAATGAGTTTGAACTAAAGTTTAAATTTTATGAAAAATTTAGAGTTGTTAAAATTGTGAAAAAGTTCAAATGTTAACTAAGTTAAAGAGTTTGAGCAAAAAGATAGATTGAAATTAAAAATGATTAGAGTTTAAAATGTTACTCTTTTAATTACTCTTTGATTGAGTTTAAAAAGAAAAAAATATTTATAGTATTTTATTAACTCAAAAATTTCATTGCTTTAATAGTCGAGTGTAAGTATGTGAAATTTGGACAATATTTTTTTGTTAGTTTTAACTAAATAATATAGATTATTTGGTTTTAAAAGTTTGGTGTGTGAGAAAGATTTAATTTTAGGAATTTTGTTGTGTGTGGATTAGTTTTATTGTGAACAAATTGTTATAAATATTTATGTTTATGTAGTTAGCTCCTTGAGTCTAAAAAAGGAATCGAGACCGTTGGCACCGAGTTAGCGGTGGAGAGAACTATGTTATATTAATGTTGTTGTGGTGATTTATGGTTGAAAATTTTGGAGATTAAAAATGGGTGATTAATGTTTGAAGATTTTGGTGATTCATGTTTGGTGAAATTATGTGTTCATAATTAATATTATGAATTTTTGGAAAGAAATTTATGTGTGACTTGGTGGAAAATTAATTTAATTCAATTTTTGTGTGGATGGAATTTGGAGATGCGATTAATGTATGTTTGTGGAAATTTAAATTGGTGTAACTAAATATGTTTGAGTATGCTATCTGTTTTATCTGAAAAAGTCATTAGTGTTAAATGAATATTAAAAATGAGGAATCTTTTAATAGCTGCATTTATTTAATGATTGTGGTGAAAAGAGTCAGATTATGCTTATGCATTTTACAGTACATGGTGACCGCGATAGAGCCATGGTGATATTGGTGACCGTAATGGGCCACGGGATGATGCCATGTGAACTGTTAGTTCTTCTTATCCTTGTGGGGATTGTCACGTCGTGCTAATCTGTGAGAGATTGCACTCTAGAATATATTGATTTGCGAGCGATTGCACTCTAGAAAATAGTGTTGGTCTGTGAGCGAGTGCACTCTTATATGTTGTGCTGATCTGTGAGAGATTGCACTCTAGAATGTGCTGATCTGTGAGAGATTGCACTCTTGTATGTTGTGCTGATCTGTGAGAGATTGCACTCTAATTAATTTGGTGTTAATTATGTGTTCATAATTGATAATGTTAATGTTTGAAGTGTTAATTGATTTAGAACCATTTTAGAACTGAAAACTTCATTTTCTCAGTTGTATTCGGCTACGACAGTGTAATGTGTCCAAACTTCTTTTTTCAAACATTGTTTATGCATTTTTGGACATAAAAAAATCATTTCGAGGAGTATGCTAAGACGAAAGTTTTTTTTGTGAGCATTTGAAAATATAAGAACTTTGCTAAGTGATATTTTTTAATTTCGGTTGGTGATCCTTTACAATTATTGTGGAAATCTGGGTTTTCCTCTCAGATGAGAATCAGGATCATCCTACCAGTAGGCACCTTGGAGATGTTTACGTAGTTAGACATACCTGACCGAAGCTATGGTAGGAGGATCTTGTGGGGAGCATGGAGATCACCCGGGTTTTATAGTTTTGTAGCATGATCAGATTAGGTGGTTGTCTAAGGACTATATATCTTTCTTTTGTGATTGTATTTATTTCATTTTAGAAGATTGTATCTATGCTTAACCTGTTTGATGTCTTTTATTTTGATTGATCCATGTTCCACTTTTTGATGTGACGTGGAGAAAGTTAAAATTCTTGGGGCAGTGCTTTTGTGCAGGTCTGCCGAGAATACCCCAGGGGTATGACCTATGTTTGATAGGCCTCATAGCCCTAGTGTATTTTGATGTTTGAATACTTTGGATTTTTATTTCAAAAACTATTCTGCTGCTTGTAAATATTTGTTGACTTTGTCGTTATGTTATGACTTAAATATTTATCCAAAAGTATTTCCTTCTTTATTTATTCGTTTTTAAAAAAATCGGGGTGTTACAGAAACCATTGTCTTTATTACAAAAAAATAAATTATAACACAAAAAATTAAATAAATTAAGTAATATTCATAATTATAATAATTCAATTGGTCTAATTAATAACGTCATTAAAGGGGAGATCAATTAATTATATTGTTGTACACTTTCAAAACAAATCAATCTAAATCAATACACAATAATTACACATTATAGCAAAATAAGACTAATATTCTAAAATAAAATAAAAAATTCAATTTATGACAATCAATTGATAATGTCATAAATATAGTAAATTCACAAAATCATAATAATAAATTCATAAGTTTGTTAAATCATAAATATTAGATTCATAATATATAGACAATTATTTTAAAAGAAAATTCAAATCACAAGTAATAATTGCATTACGTCAATGAATACCGGGTATTAAATTAATAACATACAAAAACAAAATTCAAATCCGGTTTAATAAATTCGTTACGTCACACAATTAAATCTATAACATTATTAAATCACAAGTATTAAATTCATAACATATAAATAATTATTTAAAAAAAAATCAAATTACGAGTAATAAATTTTTAATGTCAACAAATCACGAGTATTAAATTCACAACGTACAAAAAAAAATGGCTTAATTGTGGTTTTGGTCCCTCTATTTTAACTGAATCGCAAAAGTAGTTCCCCATTTTATTTTTCCCCAGTTTTGGTCCAAAATTTGATGAAATTTCATTTTTTAAAGTCGTACTACACCATTTATGATCATTGATTTCACGTACAATTGTTGCTAATGAGATCTTAAGACATGATGCGACTTAAATAAATGGAAAAAAAATGAAATTTCATCAAGTTTTGGACCAAAATTCTGTTTGAGGACCAAAATTGGAGAAAAACAAAATGGAGGGACTACTTTCGTGATTCAGCTAAAATAGGGGGACCAAAACTTCAAGTAAGCAAAAAAAAAAATTCAAATCTTGAGAAGTAATTTCATAATGTCATAATATTAGATTCATAACGTTATGAAATCACAAGTATTAAATTCATAATATATGAACAATTATAAAAGAAAAATTTAAATCACGAGTAATAAATTCTTAATGTTAAAAAATCACGAGTATTAAATTCATAACATAAAAAAAAAATTCAAATCTTGAGTAGTAAAATTTGTAATGTCATAATATTAAATTCATAATATTATTAAATCAAAAATATTAAATTCATAACTTATAAATAATTATTTTAAAAATATTTCAAATCACGAGTAATAAATTTTTAATGTCAACAAATCACGACTATTAAATTTATAAATACAACAAAAAATTTCAAATTTGGAGTAGTAAATTCGTAACGTCATAATATTAAATTTATAGCGTCATTAAACTTAAAAACAATTATTTCATAGAATCAAATTAAAACTATTTTTAATAATAGGAATTTAAAGCATATATTCAATAACAAACTTCAAAGAAGATTACACAACTAATGATATATAATAGAAAACTATGTACTTACTAAATTAAGTCAAAAACAAAAATAGAAAATCAAACAAATTAACATAATTAGTGTCACATAATAGCAATTTAAACCAATTATTGCATAGAATAAAATTCAAACTATTTTCAATCATATGAATTTAAGGCATATATTCAGTGACAAATTTCAAGGAGATTATAAAATTAATGATACATAATAGGAAATTTTGTACTTACTAAAATAAAACCAAAAAGAAATAGAAAATCAAACAATCAACATAATTAGTGGCACATAATAGCACTTTAAAGCAATTATTGTATAGAATCAAATTAAAACTATTTTCAATCATAGAAATTTAATGTATATATTCAATAACGAATTTTAAGGAGATTACACAATTAATGATACATAATAGGAAGTTATGTACTAAAATAAACAAAAACAAAAATAGAAAATCAAACAATTAACATAATTAGTGACACATAATAGCATTGTAAAAATCAGTAAAATCTAATAATTAGGGAAATAAACAATTAACACAATAAATGTTAAAATATATGCTACATACACGAAGCGTCCCACCCCAAAATACGAAAATCATTGCTCTGATACCATAATGTAACTCCCCGAATTTTCAATCCAAAAAGTTACTAAAAAAAAATACTTATTTGATAGAAAAGTTATGAAACTTTTTTTTTAATACTTAACATTTATTCATTTTACATAATTAGTAACAATCACATTATTCAATATCATTAAGAAAATATTCATTCAAAAATTAAAATAATAGGAAGACGATTATTTTTAACGAAAGGAAACCACCTTCGTATTTCTAAAATTCTAGTACATTTTAAAAGTTTGTGACAAAATATTTAAAAGAACTAAAAAAAAAATATTGGTCAATCCCGTCATTACAAAATTGTCTTGAAAGAAAAATCCATGTTTACCCGCGTTCGCCACACGTCAATACTCATGAACTACTCTTGAATTTCCTCGAACTCATTAGTATCTAAAATGTTATTGTAAGGGTCAATTTTTTCTACCATCCACATCAAACCAAAGCAAGACACATAGAAGAATAACACAAAACATAAAAAACGTAAAAACTTTCAATTTAAAAGAAAAAAAATGTGCAAACTAATAAATTATATATCAAAACATATGCATGATGAATGCTCCTAAAACTACATGATTCAGATATAAACATGCCACTAAGGCAACTTCCACACAGAAAATCACTCATACCAATGGGGAAAAACCTGCCACTAAGGCAACTTTCACGAATATACATATGCCATGCCATGAAGATGTAGTATGAAATAAATATATTCCCACACATCCCACTAAGAATAATGCCATGTGCATTCAAAAATTAAGTTTCTAAAATCATCACCTTATTCACACATCATTAAGAATACATACACATATCCATATCATCGGTATCACATATTAATAGACAAATAATGATAAAAGTTATGACTATCACCACATACACATAGAGATAAAAATTTGATATCATATAGGCCATCAAAATTAACATTTTAACATATATAACAATAAAATTCACACTCCAACTAATATACATAATAAGAGTTAAATTTTGTTTATCATATATCGTATAAAATTTCATACTTTACTTCATAGAAGTCAAATATTAAATGCAATCTCACCAAAATTGGGGTTTTATTAGTCTATATTTATTTCTTTTAAAATACAAGTAATCACAATTATTTATTTCATGTCATTCAACTAACGGCCTAAACACAATCTATGTGGAGAAAAGCCCTTACCTTGGCTGCTTTTCTTCCTAGTACAAAGCTCTAAGCCCCCCACAAAGTTGTTTACAAGGAAAAGAAGTTCTAAGCTTTTGATGCCAAAAAAGAGGATGTGATGGTGGCTAGGATTTTTGGTTTTATTTATAAAGGGTTTGTCAAATAAGGTTTGTAGTAGCAGCTAGGGTTTCAATATTCTCTACTTAGTGTTGGACCTAAATGAGGAATAAAAGGGAGACAATATTATTATTATTATTATTATTAATATTATTATTATTATTATATTTATTATTATTACTATTATTGTTATTATTATTATTATTATCATTATTATTATTAAATAAAACCAACAATTACCAAAACTAATTTCTTTAACAAAATTTCGATACTAACGTTTTACCAATATTTCAAAAATAATATTTATAAAAATTAATCTAAGTAATTACTATTTTAAAATGCATTAATAACAAAAACCCATATTCACAATATTAACTACAATTATTACTATACTATTTAACAAAAGAATCACATAAAAATACTACCATATTTATGGAATAGTCAAAACAATAAAATAATTAAATATAACATAAATAATTTATATTTATTACTAAATCCCAATAAATATGTATAAAACCATCAAATCATAGAAATATATAAAAATAAAGAAATTAATCATAATATTACTACCATCTTAAAATCATTATTTATAAAACTAATAATTAAAATTAAGGATGGGCAAAAAAACCAAAGACTAAATTGATTTATAGAACTGAACCGAACCAAACCATTTTTAAACTAAACCGGTTCAAAAAAATTAAAAACCAAACTTTATTTTAAAATCAGTTTTTTTAACTGAACTGATTTTAAAGAAAATAGGTGCACTATAACCAAATTTAGTTTTACTTCTACTAAAACTTCAAAATCTCAAAACCCTAAAATCAGAATCTAAACTTCAAAATTCGACTTCAGCTGCAAAACACAAGCCAATCAAAAGAATCAGGAACAAGTCTAATGTATATTATAATTTGAGGTTTCCGTGGCATGTATCGAGGACTTGGAATCACTGTAATGAGAGATATACCTTCACATGGTTTTTACTTCTGGACATATGAATACATAAGGGAACAATTGCATCCAGGTTGAAGGAAAAGTGGTCAAGAAAATGTGAATACTATGTTGATTTCTGGAGGATTAGCAAGGGTAGCAAAAACAGCACCATTCACCACAAATGCTCTTGTCACTGCACTTCCTAAACCGCGCCACAACACATGGTACCCTTCTTCTTTAACACTTTTTATGATGCAATCGCAAATCCCCAAGTAATTTAAAGAAGATGGTGTTCGACCTTGTAGTCTTGTCTTCACAACATCAAAAGGGTAACTACAAACCCAACCTCAACGTAGGGGACAGCCGCCGATGATAACTATACAGGAGCAAGAAGAAAAAGAAAGGGCAACAACGGGCTCACTAAATCGATTCGGTTTGGAATACTAAACCGGTTCACTGGTTTATAGAACCGGTTCGGTTCGGTTTTATAAAGTGTTGCATGACAAAGAATAATAGAAATGATAGAGTTTCAAAGATAGATTCTGAAAACATGGAAGGAGAGACTTTAGAGAAAATGTTAGGATAAGTTGAAATTAAGAATTTATTGATAAGTGGAGAAATATATCTCTTTTGTAAAGATTTTTATGATCTAATTAGTGGAGAAATAAATCTTTTTATGATCTAATTTCATTTCAATATTGGCACAAGGATATAATACTCATGTTAGTGCTACAATTAAAATGTTAGGAATGCAAATAACATGAATTTAATAGAATTACTAAAATTAAATTATATTTTATTGTATGCTTCAACGACATTAGTTAATAAAAATAAATTAGAAATTTAAATTGAATTTACTGTTATTAATAATTTAGAAATACAATTAGTAGGGATATAAAATAAATTTATTTAATAAATATTAATATATTTTAGTGACAGAAAATACCGTAGGAATAGATTAATTCTTTATTTATATTTTTTCAAGATTTTACTGACAGACAATATCATAGGAACATATTAATTCTTTATTTATATTTTTGTAAGTTTTAGTTGCCAGACAATACCGTAAAAACAGACAAATTATTTATTTATATTTATCTAACTTTAGTGACAGTCACTATTGTAGTTATTGTAGGTAGAAATCAAAACCAGGTAGTGACAGTTCTCAAAGTATAGCAAATCATCCCTTAAAGTTGACATTTGAGCTGGGTGTTACTCAAAGTATTATTGGCTAACATTCTGTGTCACTAAACGTCAATTTTTTTGTAGTGGAAGTAGAATGTGATGACATGGATATCACCGAAATAAACAAAGGGTTAACATTCCACGTAAATAAAACCCTAATTGAAAATACCAAAACTAGCAAAAAAAAATCAATGCAAGAATTTCCTTCTCCAAAAATACGCAAACAATGAAATCTCACTTGGGATGAATACAATTTTCCACCTATATTGAAAATCACCAAGGGACGAATTGAGAATTATTCAATACTACAACAACTAAACTCATAAGCTCATCAAATAAAGCATTTTGAATACCTAGAGACGTTGAAATATAACCAAAAGAAGTGACATTACGATCTCTAAAAGACCACGACAAGCAGAAGGAAAATGCTACCTTTAGCAGCTCCATTTGTATTAGGTAAGGAGGGGCTTCCAGATGACCTGAATAATTCTTGGAGTTTTTGGTAAGTGACTTGTGTTGGAGAAATTATGCAGCATAAATGACTTGGAAGGGGAATAATATATATGTTAAGTGCTAGAGTTTCCACACAAAGATACATTATAAGTACTTAGAAAAATCGTCGGTTAAGAGGAATGTCTTTTTTGAAAAAATTAGCACTACAAAAAAAACGCTACTTAGCCACGTTTTTAACTGTGGCAAAATTGTCAATTGACCGTGGCAATTAAAGTTAGCCACGCTTAATATTTATATTAGCCACAATTTTTAGCCACGGTTAACATTTATATTAGCCACGCCTAAAAGAGTTGTGGTAACATATTTTTAGCCACAATTATTTTACAGTTAGCCACGGCTAAAATTGTGTTAAATGATAAAATGAAAAGATATTTTGTTTTCACATTTGCTACGGTCCAACCGTGGCTAAATGTTGTTTTTTTTTTAATATCAATTGCAAGTTTGTTCCTGTTTTTGTGATACCTTTCTAACAATAAAGTCAAATCAAACATTGTAATATCAGGAAGACATTCTTAACCAATATAACAACAATAACTAATTAACATTCTAAAACCATCATTGATATAAAAATATAAAATGGTTTATACCAACAAAAAGACATTGATCAAAGTAATCAAACATTCTAAAATCTTATACATAAACTAATGAAACATACAAAAATTGTTGACAACATCAGAATATTTTAGAGCAAAAGCAAAACAATCCACTAAACATCTATTCCTTCCATTTGCAATCCAAATAGCAGCATATTTCTTCCATTTACTTGCATACAACAAAAAACACAATCCTTCCCTTTGTAATCAAAAAATTAAGATGAACTTTACTCGTTAATTATGAGAATTAGAACTTGTCAAGTCAAAGCATAATGGAAATAAATGTTTACTAATTAACACTAATGAATGAGTATCATTTTAATAATATCAATCACTATGTCAAGAAATAGAACATGATATTTGCTAGTGACTTAAAGTATAGATCTAAGTGCAAAAACTCTTATTAACTTCAATTTCTATATATTATAAGAAATTATATTACTAAGGTGGAGGGAAACCTTGGTTGAAAGTAGGTAACTCATCACCAAATTTTCTTTGCATAAAATTAAGGAGAACTTTAAGTTGATCTTGTGTTAGTGAAAGTTGCTCCTCAGTCTCTTCATATCCATTTAGCTTTTCTTTCAAAGTGTGCACTTCCTTTTGTAACTCCTCAATATTTTTTTGGCTAGAGCTACCAACACTCTCAAATTGCATGAAATATTTGTGCTTCTTGAAAACACTCGTGGGACAAACACCAACACCTAAACCACGCACTCGACCTGAATGTTCAGCTCTGTACAATTTGCCAATGACATCATCTGGATAGGCATTAATCTTTGATGGAACACCTTCAGTGGCAACATGTTCTTGATCTTGAGACAAGTTCTCTGATATCTTTTCCTAGTAGAGAAATAAAAGTCAGATAAATTCCACCATACTACCAAGTAGCAAATACTTTATTAACAATAACAATGTTATCTTTTTTACTTACTGCGATGGATTTTCCTTCCTCATTCACATAGTTTCCATTCTTTTTAAGCAAAGTTGACAATATAACTTCAGCACGACATACAGGTCTATTCAAATGTAGCTCCTAAGATATTGATAAAATATAAAATCAATATCTAACTTTCATATACAAATATTTTAATATATTACAAAAATAAAAGTTATGAAGTTAATTTACCATATGACGAGCTCTTCTTGCGTTGCTCATACTACCCCTAGTATGTGAGACTTTAAGCATCTTTCGATTTTTCATATTTTGCTCACTTAGTTTCTACAATTATCAAATGCTAGTCATTATATGCATTTAATATAAAATATCAATGTACTTTGTTTACTTTGTAAAAGTAATGCAACAAATATTTATACCTTCATTTGTGGTTTTTTATAGTAATTAAACAAAGCAATCCAATCATTTTCAAGCATAAGAGGATTAATAGCAAGTAGGTCTTCCTTACTTTTGTTAGGGTAGAAGTATTTACATCGTAACTTATATTTATAGGCCTTCCATCTTTCTCCTAGGAAAACCGATTTGTAAGAGATGACTAGACACCTCAACTCTATCACCCTTAGGACTAAATTTGCATGAAATACAATGACACCAAATTTTCCCATGCACTGCAGAATTTGGAAACGCAAAATCCAAAAATTGGTTTACTCCATTTAAGAACTCTTTTGAGCTCAATGGTTTATCAATCCAACTCTTATCAATCATAGTTGGATGAATTTGTTTTCATATTTGAATAAAACTATTAATGCATTTAAGGTATCAAATAATAATATAAAGAAATTACATTTTACTGTTATACAATCATAAACCATACACACAAGCAATCTAATAAATTCTATTGCACATAGATCAAAACTTATATTCTAGAAAATTAGAAAGATAGATCAAAACTTAAGTTTTAAAAAAAATAAAAACTTAAGGTTATTATAAACTATAGAATAACACATTCATAAGTGCAATGTTTTACTTATGTTCGTAAAAAGATAAGAAAACTATATTGCACAAGAAAAAAACATAGTACCCAACCAAGAGTAAATAACATACCAATTTTATTCTAGGACTTAGAGAACTCAGCACAATGATTGCTCCCCAATGAATGTAACTGATACATACATGTATGTTAACTTAGGAACTTTTACTGAATAAACTATATAATAGTTAAGGATTACAAAATCAGGCAAGAATGGTGATAAAGAGCCTTTTCCAGAAAGATCCAACAAATCCATCTGTTGAGGGACAACACAACCCCAAAAAATTGAACTTGGTGTCTTCTAGATTTACACATATGAAAAAATAATAATTCATAGTTTTTGTATCCTCAGACAACATTTAAATAATTTATTTCTATAATAATATACATTTAAAATCTCTAGCAGTTTTTATGAAGCATATCAAAGCATAACTGGAAGATAATCACCAATTAAATTTCTAGAAAACAAAACTTGAAGAAAAACAGAACCTGAAGAAGGAGCTGAAAAGAGCAAGTCTTGCGATTGGCTGAATTAGAGGGAAGATATTTGTGAAGTCTTGTGATTCGTTGAATTAAAGGGAAGATAAAAGAGCAAGTCTTGCGATTGGTTAAAGAAGGAGATGAAAAGGGCAAGTCTTACGATTGGCTGAAACAGTGGTGTTACGGCATAAAACGAAAATGGTGGTGAATAGGATTTTAGGTATTTTTAGGGATTTACATGAAAGTGTTAGTGTTGTGTTTTGGATTTTTAGGGTTTTAGATGGAAAAGAGGGAATATGAAATAATAGAGTGAATCTGAAAAAAGAGGGAAAATGAAAATGAGCGAAAATGGAAAAGAAGGAGTGCGCTGAAGTAGCAATGTCAATTATAAGGAAGAAGGGTTTGAATTATAATTGCCTTTTTTAAAAAAAAAAAAAATTGTTTAAAACTTAAAGTTTAACTCAAGATTGATCTTGGTTATAAACGATGATTGATCTTGGTTAGTAAAAAACAGCAATATCAATTTTTTAATATAAAATCTGATTGTAAAGCATAAAATAAATAGAGATCGAGATAGAGAGATCACACAAGAATATATCCTAGTTCACCCAATTCGGATTATGTCCAGTCCTCACAACCATGAGATTTTTCACTAAGTGTTCAAAACGGATAACGTTCTTGGTTTTTACACCACCAGTCCAGATTAACCTTGATTTGTTATAATCTTTACCTTTCAACCTAGAAAGGATTTTTACAATCACCTTTCAGCCTTGAAAGGATTTTTACAAACACACTCAATCTAACATAAAAGATAAACTTGAGTTACGAATGATATGTATGATAAAAGTGTTTGGGATCTTAAAACTTCTCAACACTTATTTGAGATAAATGAAAGACAACCTCAGTATATAATGATTCAAAGATATAGTGAAGAGAGCTGGAGAGTTTGCTTGAAGAGTTTTGATGACTTGTTACTTGAACAAGTGTTGGTAGATTTGTAAATTGAACTCTTGTCTTCATCTTCCAATTGATCTTCAATTTATAGATGTTAAAAGGCTTTGAATATTCAGTTTAAAATGAATATATCCGTTGGATACACTTCCCAAATGTTAGATATATTTTAATGCAATTAAACATGTGTTTATTTGCTACCCTAAACGATCATGACAAAATGAAGATCGTTCTTGCTTTTTGGTTTCATGGAAAACGTGAATGGTTGAGTGAATGAGTTGTCACATGTCAGTTGGCACTATTTTGAGTCATGTTTATGCAGAAATTTCTACAGAATATTGTAAGTACAATGTACTTGTGTCTTTGCTCACAACTCATCAATTTGGAGATCAATCTTGAGGCTATTTTTTCACCTTTTGGCATTGATCTCGAGTTCTTGACTTCACCAATGATTTGAGTAGTCTTAATACTCTTTAATATGTGATTTTTACTGTGAAAAATTATCTCTTTTAATTTTGTCTTTAAAAGAGAATTAAAATCATAATGTTCTTTTGTAAAACAAGAACATTCTTCGTTTTGTGTTTTGTATGAGTATTGGATTGTGACAGCTGTTGTGAAAAAATCTATAACTATTGATGAGGTAAGTTGAAAACCTCTTTGCAACAACATTTGGACCTCTAGATAATGTTGTGAGGTGAACTGACACATCATTTTGTAAGGTTTAAATTTTAAACCATCCACTAAAATCTTGACCTTGTCTTTTGGCCTTGATCCACTTTCCTCTTTTAGTGTGACCACTAACACATTCATCATACTCTCTACAAATGTAACACTATAAATTGTTAAAAATAATTCTAATATTGTTTTGTATACAAGTTGGGAATAAACAATAAACAATTATGGTACCTTATGTATGTTTGAATATCATCGCAATTGAACAATATGTATCAATGGGCTAAAGATTTTGATTTTGAGTCTAATGAAAATAATTTACCATTTTGCTACCCTCCTAAAGGTCGGCCAATACTTAAAAATTAATCGTTTGAATTTACTTGACAAGAAACATTGATATCATATTTTCTTCTCATTCTATTCAACCTTGTATCTACACTTTTATGCAAATATCTTGAGCAAAGAGCCAAAGCTTCTTTAGCCAAATATCCATGAGCAACAGAGCCTTATGGATGAGCTCTATTATGAACATAACTTTTAAGTCTACATAAGTTTCTTTTTGTGGTATACATCCATCAAAATTGAACAGGACTGCCCAATCTAATTTCATGTACAAGATGAATAGGCAAATCAACCATTACATGAAGAAAAAAAACATGGAGGAAAAACCATCTCCAATTGACAAAGTATTTCAACAATCTTTCCATTTAGATAATCCATATCTTACACTTGGATAAATTTTTGATACAAAGAAAAAAGACCCTAAGACGAATTAAAGGTTCAACCACTAGATTTGGAAGTGGGCTCTTTATTGCTACTTGAAATAAGTAGTGTAATATGAAATATACATCATGAATCTTGTAACCAAATATCTTTTTAGCACCAACATGCACATATTTTTAAATGTTAGAAGCACTCCCATTGGGTAACTTGGCACCCTTCAAAACACCGCAAAAAGTAGACTTCACTTAGGAATTTATTTAGAAATGTGCCTTCACAAAGTTTGTTCGACCTCCACCAATCTATATTGGATGAAGTTCCTTTCTAATTTCGATATCTTGTAGATCATAACGAGCATTAACATGAGCTTTGGTCTTTCCTGAAATGTCCAAAAGAGTCCTAATAATACTATTACCCATGTTTTTATCAATATGCATTGCATTAAGATTATGACGTATTTTGAGTTGTGTCCGCAATTGAAATGTTTTATCTTTTGAGGCATCATATGTTTCTACTCCAAATTCCCACAATTCATGTAGCTCCTCAATCTATGGCTGAAGGTATACATCAATATCATTTCCTAGTGATTGTGGTCCAATAATTAATTATGACCATATTGTATACTCAGATTTCATGCACATCCAAGGTGGATAATTGTATACCACAATCATGATATGTCGTGTGTTGTGAGATATGCTCATATTTCCAAATTGATTGAAACCATCATTTGATAAGTGAAGTCTTACATTACTATGCTCATAAAAAAAATCGGGATGAAGCATGTCAAAGTTCTTCCATGCTTGGCCATCAGCAGGATGCCTTAATTTACCATTCTTTGATTGACCTTCTTCATGCCTCTCATCGACTCTATTGTTTTCCAACACATAAATAGTCTCTGAAGTCTTGGAATTACTAAAGTGCCTCAAAACATTTGCAAGAACTTTTTGATCATACCTTGGATCCTCAAACTCTGAATCTACTTAAGTAAATTTCTTCCATCGTGAAGCTTTACAAGTGTTACAGGTATCATCATTTTCATGCTCTTTCAAAAACAGCATACAGTCATTTGGACATGCATGATTATTATTTTTTTATAACCAAGGCCCAAATCCTTGATTATGGCTTTTATTTTGTTAAAAGATTTGGGAATGTTCAGATTAGGTGTGGCTTCTTTCAATAACTCCAAAAGAGCATTGAACGATACATTGCTCCACCCATGAAGACACTTTAACAAGTAAAGTCAAATTATAAATGATAAAATAGTGATGTTTTCACACTCTGGATACAACTCTTGCTTCGGCTCATTAATTAAATTATAAAACTTTTTAGCATCCACATTGGGTCCCTTATTGCCACCCTCTACTTTTTTAACGTGCCAAAATGTTTCATAAAGTAAGCCATTGATGTCATCGCGCGAGTCATCTTCATCTCTATATGATCATTAATTTCCTTAGGTAATGATATTTGCTCTCCGTGGTTTACCCAAACATCGTAGCCTAGTACAAAACCAAACCTATTATGTGCACACGCCATTTTTCTTCTTCTCAACCAACGATTTCTAAACCTAGTACAAATACCTAAAATTGTGTGGCCTTGTGGTTCTCCTTTGGTGATGGCAAAATTTAAAAATGATTTTACATCTTTCCGATACTCTGAATTAGGTATATGAAGTGTAATCCACTTTTTATCCACCACTCTAAATAATAAAAATAATACCATATAGATTGAGGTTTAACATAAATGAAATTATAATATCAATGCAACTAAATGTAGAGCTCTACAGTTAATGTAGATGAAGACATTAAAACAATGAACTGAGTGGAATTTGCCAACAAAACTAGCCAAATCAAATCAAAATAATAGTGAAATAAATCCAAAATATATTAAACACACTGATCACTATGGATAATAGTTGAGCTTACAAGTTATACTACCTAGGATTAGAAATACAATCTTAAATACAAACTAGAATTTTAACCAAGCAGATCAAACTTAATTATCAAATTTGACTAATTAAACAATAAAAGCTTTATTTTAATTATTTTAATCTAAAAGGAAAAAACAAATGTAACCCCTCCAATTTTGATCCAAGACACTACTTGAAGATATGTGTTTTCTTTTATAACACCAATATTTTTTCTTCTTCTTAGGAGTAGTACATCATGTAGTAAAGAAAAACTTTGCTAAAAAGTAACTTAATATCATACTTCTAAAGGAATACAATGTGATTTACTAGATATCATTATTATATTTTTGTTCTTACAAGGATAATTTACTAATTGTTAGAAAAATATTCACTTATGCCCAAAAATAGAGTAAATTACCAAACAAGAATGACTAATTCAAATTGTTCCTAGTAGAATGAACTCGCCTTCACAACTCTATTTAAAATTAATGATGAAAATTAAATAAACTTTTGAAATGTATCACTTCAGTTTTATCAATACAAAAATTATTTTTAAGTCAAATTCCCCTTTATACCAACTCTTCCATAGCATTAGCACTTAAATGATGGTGTAAGGGGTTAGTTCATCCCAAGGAAAAATTAAACCAAATAGTAAGTTAACAACCATAAAATATGAATATAAAATCTTTCGTAATAAAATATTTTAAAAAATTGATTCTTTAATAATTCACAAAGATGTATCAAAAGTCATAAAATGCATCTAAAGAAATCAAGTAGCAACTGACCGTAAAACAAATAACTAGACCAAAATAAAAATAACAATAAAATATATGTCAGTTATGCATGCTTCTACAAGTATATGATCCAAATATAACCAGCCACACATAAGTCACTCATACCAATGAGAAAATTAAACCAGCCACACAATCGTCCACAAAGATACATATGATATGTCATAAAATGATAATGATGTTCAAAAGGTAGATGTCACCACCTTCTTTGATAATCGCATAGAGAACAATGTCCAACACACATAAACCTAACTATATTTAAAATACAAATCATCAGCCACTGAGGTAACCACAAAGATAAGAATATTTAAAACACAAATCATCAATCACTTAGGCGATCACAAAGATAATAATATTTAAAACACAAATCAACAGTCATTTAGGCAACCACAAAGATACAATATTCAAAACAAAAATAGCCAACCACTTAGACAACCACAAAGATAACAATATTTAAAACACAAATCATCAGCCACTTAGACAACCACAAAAATAAAATATTCAAGGTTAAATTTTAATCACATATGACATCACTGTTTTATTCCCATGGATGCTTACAATCAAGAATCAATAATTTTGTTATCCCAAATATATAACACGCAAGCGCATAAATAGATGTCTTAGAGTCACAATGTCTTAGATTCAACACTCGTAATAAAATATTTTAAAAAATTGATTCTTTTATAATTCACAAAGATGTATCAAAAGTCATAAAATGCATCTAAAGAAATCAAGTAGCAACTGATCATAGAACAAATAATTAGACCAAAATAAAAATAACAATAAAATGTATGCAAGTTATGTATGCTCCTAAAAGTATATGACGCATGAAGTAACAACGTCGATTTACAAGAAAGGGGGGTTTGAATTGTAAACGCACCTTTTAAAAATTGTTGTTAAAAATTTAAGAAAATAACTCAAGATTGATCTTGGTTATGAAAACAGAAAACGGAGAACATTCTTGGTTTTTATTATAATACAGAGAACGTTCCTTGATTAGCTTAAGACAGAAAATCAGTTTATGTTTTATCTTAGTTAATTAATTTAAGTATGACAAATAAAGAGATAGGATAGAGATTACCACACAAAGATATATCCTGTTTCACCCAACGTGAGTTACATCTAGTCCTGACACTGTGAGATTTTCCACTAAGTGTTTAAAAACAAAGAACCTTCTTGATCTTACAACACCTAGTCTAGATCAACCTTGATCTGTTTCAATCTCTATTCCTTTCCACCCAGAAAGCAACAACAGCACCTATCTAACCTTGATAGGATTTAATGTACTCTTAAACAAACTATAAAGAAACTCTTATAGTTTTAGTTTTTACAATTGGATTGTTTTTGACAAAATATGAGATTTCTGAACTCTTGTTTGAGAATTGATTCTTTATAAAGGATCTAATGATAATTGTGCAATCTAATATAAGAATATAGATCACTCTCTATTTTGCGAAATATCAGAATGTAGAACAGCCTCTGTTTTGCGAAAAATCATAATTTCAAGTATGTATGTGATTGATTTATGGATTTTTTCAGCACTTAAATTTCTTGCTTTGATCCTAGATATTGGCCTTCTATTTATAGGCATTATAGGCCTTTAATGAAGGTCAAAAAGAGCTTTTGGTAGCGCTCTGTAGTTTGACTGAAGCCAATATATCAGATTAAAAATAATCCAGCTTTGAAAAACTGCTTTTTTGACTCTTCTGGTTTAGCATTTAAAGCAGTTATGTCCTTTCTTTTAAAAAAGAGCATTTGACGTTTCTCCCTTGATCTTTGATGGTACAGTATCTTAAGTCTTGAATGTAGCCAGAGAAGTTTGGAGAAGAATTATAAGCCATTGTAGAAGAGAATGCATAGTTGCTCAAGTTATGCACAAAAGGAAGATTGATTATCAATCTGGGTCTGTCAATTTGAACATTCTAGAGATTTAATAATCAATTTGGAGATCTTATTTTGATCATTCTGGATGTCTTTTGCAATATCTTATCATATATCATGGTTGATCAAACTTTCTTGACAATTTGATTTTTTAGAGTTACAAACTGTCTTGATTTTTGTCTGACTTTGAGTCCTTTTATTTTAGATATCAGATAACCTTTTTGAGCTTGGATGAATCCTACTTGTTCCTTGCCATTTACTGGTTCTATATGAATAAATTTCCAGGGCAGACTCTTTGTTAAAGAGGTAGAAAAAGTTTGATCAACATGATGTGATGAACATATTTGAAGCTGGAGATCATTCTTTGTTTTAATGCAAAATATTCATGTTGTTGTCTTTTCTGCTTTGGTTGATTTTGTTCTTAGTTAAATTCACTCAAAAGCATATGTTAAATTAACATAACATTTTAGAATCATACTTAACTTTCTTAATTAACCTTTGTTTATTTTCATCAAAACTTTAAATATGGAGTTTGTCTCAACAATCTCCCCCTTTTTGATGATGAAAAATATGTTAATTTAGATTTTAATTCTGATTCTAATATCAAGTATGTAAAAGAGCTTTAAAAGCTCCCCCTCAATTTTTGCAGTTTTTAAATTGAGAGAATTTAAAACACTATATGCAATAAATTAGTTTTTTATTTAATTAAGAACTAAGATACATAACTATGAGCATAATTACATAATCAGGCTTTCTAATTCATATTAAAAGCTAACTTAATTCTCCCCCTTTGTCATTCAAAAAGGTAGCAGAAAAACAACTAAGAAGCTAAGGAAGGAGAAGATCTTTCTAAAGAGGAGGATTTTCCTTGAGGAGGAACTTGGGAAGGAGGAGGAACCGGATGAGGAGGTGGAGGTGGAATTCCCAGCTTGGGAGAAAGGTGTTCTGTCAACCAAGTTCTCAACAAAGCAGTTTCTTGATCGTGTTGAACCTGTCGTGCCATTATGATCTAAAGATCAGCCACGATGTTAGAGTTTGAGGGTTTAGCTAAGCGAGGAGAAGAGTGAAGGTGAGTAGAGGGTTGAGAAGCGGTAGCAACAACAGTGTTGGATGGAATAGGTGTTGTAGAGATGGATGGAAAAGTGGCAAAGAAGGATGAGATGGAGGGCAAGGGATCAATAGATGTGTTAGATGGACCAACAATTGCTGGAAAGTTTAAAAACTAACTGATGCCGAAAATGAAAGAGCTGGTTTTTTGAGGGGAGACAAACAGTGGAGACATGGTAGATAAATGTGGATTAGATAGGAAGTTACCAAAGTCGTGAGTAGGGGAGTGAAGTGTTTGAGAATAGGAAGGAATAGCTGAGGATGGTAAGGTGGATGTTTGAGGAAAGAGGTTTGAAGGAGTTGGGATTCTATCTGGAGAACGTTTTGGAGGCGGTGGAGAACATTCTGGATTTGGTGAAGAAGGTTATGGGGTTGTGTTTTCTCAGGTTTAGGAGGATTTGATGAGAATGGAATAGGGTGTGTAGTAGGTCTTCTTCCTGTCGAGCGTTTGCGTTTTAAGGAGGTCGAAAAAGAGGATGGAGGAGTAGGAGTTTGGGCAGAGGAAGTTTTGCGCATGTGAGAGAGATTTTTGATGAAAAATTTTAAGATTTGGTGAAGAAGGTTCTGGGGTTGTGTTTTCTCAGGTTTAGGAGGATTTGATGAGAAATGGAATAGGGTGTGTAGTAGGTCTTCTTCCTGTCGAGCGTTTGCGTTTTAAGGAGGTCGAAAAAGAGGATGGAGGAGTAGGAGTTTGGGCAGAGGAAGTTTTGCGCATGTGAGAGAGATTTTTTATGCAAAATTTTAAGATTTGGATCAGAGATTTTTCAGAAGAAAGGGAGACTCCAGAGTACTTGAAGATCTTAGTCAGAACCATGCCATAAGGCACAGTATTCATTTTGTAGTCTTTGGTGGCTGCACAAATCATGTGCTGGAGAATCACATGAGGTAAATTCAATCGCTTGTAGTTGAGGAGATGATGGATGAGCAGTGCGTCATTGTCAGAGACATACTCATGACTTCCACAGTAAGGAATTAGAGTATGTTGGCACATGTTATTAAACACTTTAGGAAGGGGCTTGAGATATGTTGACAAGTAGCGAGTTGAGTATTCTTCAAACAAATCATAGAGGACTTCGTCTTGCGAAGATTCAAGGCTGAGAACCAGTTGTCACAAAACACAGATGGACCTTCTATGGGCAACTGAAGAATAGAAGTCAGAATGTCTGGGGTTAGTTTGATCTCAACGCCCTTAATCGTGGAAATAATAAGGGATTTGTCAGCAAATGTCTTTACGTTGCAATAAAATGCGCGGACAACATATGGGTAGTAGGATTTAGATGTTTGCAAGAATAAGGTCCATCTAATAGCATCAGTGTGATGCTGGACAGAATTGCCTTCGATAATGAGATTGTCAAAGACAAAGACTCGTCCAATCCCAACTGGGCATTGAGCCCATTTGTCATTGAAAAGATTGGATTTGTTGGGAGAAATTAGAGGTAGAGTATTGTGTTTGGTTTTCTTTGAGGGAGGAGATGGTTCAGATTCAGATAATGTGGAGGTAGAAGAAGAGTGAGGAGTTGGAGAACTGGTATGTGTTGAAGGGGAAAGTTGTGGGTAGGGAGAGAATTCTAGAGGAGGGACTGAGTGGGTAGGAGAACGTTCTCGAGGTCTGGGAGGGGAACATTGTGGAGAATGTTCTGGAGAGGTTGGTTTTAGGTTTTGTTTAGGGGCGAGAGTTTTTCTTCTCTGAGGATTTGGAAGTTTCTTGCGAGCAAGGTATTGGGCAATTGTCATTGTAGTTTTTGTTTTCATGGATTTTGTTTGTGGTTTGGATTGAGAGGGGGGTTCATTTTGTTTGGTAGGAGGAGAGACAATTTCATTGATCAATCTCCATTTTTGATGTGGGGGAGTTGATTGTGAGGGTTTAGAGGAGAAAGCAGATTGAGATGGTGTGGTAGGTTTAGTGTTTGTTGGTGCCTTTGCTAAAGTTGATGATTGATTATTTGGTGGTGTTGTTGTTGATGGCGTATTTTTTGTTGGTGTGTTTGTTGATGGCTCTGTTTGTGTTGGTGATGTTGCTGACGGCTTGGTGTTATTAGGCATAGTTTTTTTTGGTGATGATGCTGATGGAGGGCATGAATCAGAGGTATCATCAGTCTCAGAATCTGAGATGATGAAGTAATAGGGTTTAGGGTTCAAGGGTTTTGAAGTTCCAATTCTAGATTGAACTCTCATGGAACATCACGGAGGAGTAGTTTAAGTGCGTAAATGTGAAGGCACTTGAGCAATGTTTGGTGTAGGAAGAGTATATAGTGGTGGAAGAAGGGTAGACAGAGGATTGAGATTGAGGATTTCTTGGTTGGTGTTAGAAGGAGGAGAGGCAGAGGAGGTGTGTGGTGGTGTTGGTCAAGGTGGTGGAGAAGAAGAGTTTGGTGTGCAGGGAGAGGCATTTTTGTGTGCTAATTGTTTGGTTCGCGCCATAGTTGTTATGTGAGTGGAAGATTGAAGTGAAGAAGATGAATAGTAGGACTGGTATTTAAAGAGAGAGAGAGAGTCAGTGCAGCTTTTAGGCAAAAAGGAGGTGAAGAGATGAGAGAGACAAAACAGATTTTCTAACTTGAGGAGAGGAAAAGAAACGGAGAATAATGATGACCTTGTTGCCCAGTGAAAACTGTTTGTGCCTAGGGAAAGAGGAAAAGCATTTTGGGGGCTGAAGAGTGTGTGTCAGCACTCTACCTTCAGACAAAAAGGCATGTGTATTAAATGCCAAGATTTGCCTTTTTGATTTTGAGAGGGAAAATGTTAAATTAAAGAAAACTGTTGATTTTCCAGAACGGAGAATGATGAATGATGAGTCGCGAAAAGGAGACTGATAAACGTTCTTCGTTTTCTGCAGTAGCAGAATTTATCTAGAATTTTCTGGATTTTTTATAATTTTCAATTTTTCTTTGACAAATTGAAACTATCCTCGACAAGAGACTTTGTAAAAATGTCAGCAAGTTGATTTTGACTATCAACAAAGATTAATTCAATATCTTTCTTATTTACATGATCACGAATGAAATGATGTTTTTTTCAATATATTTTGATCTAGAATGCTGAATGGGATTCTTAGAAAAATTTATAGCACTTGTATTATCACAATTAATTGGAATACTGGAATAGCTTACAGGATCATCTTGAAGTTGATTTTTAATCCACATAACTTGTGAACAGCAGTTTGCTGCTGAAACATATTCGACCTCTATTGTGGACAAGGCTATGGTGTTCTGTTTTCTGCAAGACCAGCTTATTAATGCTTCGCCTAAGAACTGACATGCTCCACTCGTGCATTTTCTTTCAATTTTATCTCCGGCATAATCAGCATCACAATATGCTATAATATCAAAATGTGAACCTTTTCTATACCAAAGACCAATATTAGTGGTTCCAACAAGATATCTAAAAATGCGTTTTACTGCTGTTAAATGGGATTCTTTTGGTGCTGATTGAAATCGAGCACATAATCCTACTGCGAACACTATATCAGGTCTACTTGCAGTTAAATGCAGCAGAGAACCAATCATTCCTCAATACTCTTTCTCATAAACAGATTTGCCATTTTCATCTTTTTCTAAAGAAGTAGATGAATGCATAGGCGTGGTCATGATTTTTGACTCATTCATTTTATATTTAATTAACAGATCTTTGATGTATTTTTCTTGACAGATAAAAATGCCTTTTTCATATTGTTTAATTTGTAATCCAACAAAGTATCTTAATTCTCCCATCATGCTCATTTCAAATTCACTTTGCATAAGTTGAGAAATTTTCACACAATTTTTTATTTGTTGATCCAAAAATGATATCATCAACATATACTTGAACAATGAGTAAATCATTTCCCTCTGTTTTCTTGAATAGTGTAGTGTCGATTTTTCCTCTTTGAAAATCATTTTTAATTAGGAATGAACTTAGCCTTTCATACCAAGCCCTTGGTGCTTGTTTTAAGCCATATAGTGCTTTGGTAAGTTTGAAAACATGATTTGGTGTGAAGTACCTTAGCTTTATCCTGGTTCAACCAACGTGGGTTACGTCCAGTCCTCACACTGTGAGATTTTCTACTATGTGTTTAAAAACAAAGAACCTTCTTGATCTTACAATACCTAGTCTAGATCAACCTTGATCTGTTTCAATCTCTATTGCTTTCCAGGATATGTATGTGATTGATTTATGGGCATTCTATTTATGGATATGTATGGATTTTTTCAGCACTTAAATTTCTTGCTTTGATCCTGGATATTGGCATTCTATTTATTTATAGGCATTAGAGGCCTTTAATGAAGGTCAAAAAGAGTTGTTGGTAGTGCTCTATAGTTTGACTGAAGCCAATATATCAGATTAAAAATAATCCAGCTTTGAAAATTTGCTTTTTTGACTCTTCTAGTTTAGCATTTAAAGTAGTTATGTCCTATATTTTTAAAAAGAGCCTTTGACGTTTCTCCTTTGATCTTGGATGGTACATTCTCGATCTTGAGTCTTCAATGTAGTCAGAGAAGTTTGGAAAAGAATTATAAGTCATTGCATAAGAGAATGCACAACTACTAAAGTTATGCAGAAAACGGAGATTGATTATCAATCTGGGTCTGTCAATTTGAACTTTCTTGAGATTTAATAATCAATCTGGAGTTTCTATTTTGATCATTCTAGATGTCTTTTGCAATGTCTTATCAAATATTAAGGTTGATCAAACTTTCTTGACAATTTGATTTTTTAGAGTTACAAACTGTCTTGATTTTTGTCTGACTTTGAGTCATTTTATTTTAGAGATCAGATAACCTTTTTGAGCTTGGATGAATCCTACTTGTTCCTTTCCATGTACTGATTCTATATGAATAAATTTCCAGGGCAGACTCTTTGTTAAAGAGGTAGAAAAAGTTTGATCAACATGTTGTGATGAACATATTTGAAGCTGGAGATCATTCTCTGTTTTTATGCAGAATGTTCATGTTGTTGTGTTTTCTGCTTTGCTTGATTCTGTTCATAATTAAATTCACTCAAAAGCATATGTTAAATTAACATAACATTTTAGAGTCATAAATAACTTTCTTAATTAACCTTTGTTTATTTTCATCAAAACTTTAAACATGGAGTTTGTCTCAACAATGCAGATATAATCAGCCACATAGAAGTCACCCATACCAATGAGAAAATTAAACTAGCCACACAGGCGTCCACAAAAATACATATGATATGTCATGAAATGATAATGATGTTCAAAAGGTAGATGTCACTACCTGCTTTGATAATCACATAGAGAACAATGTCCAACACACAAATCACCAGTCACTTAGGCAATCACAAAGATAACTATATTTAAAACACAAATCACCAGCCACTTAGGTAACCACAAAGATAACAATATTTAAAACATAAATCACCGGTCACTTAGGCGACCACAAAGATAATAATATTTAAAACACAGATCATCAATCATTTAGGCAACCACAAAGATGAAATATTCAAAACACAAATAGCCAGCCACTTAGACAACCACAAAGATAACAACAATATTTAAAACACAAATCATCAGTCACTTAGACAACCACAAAGATAAAATATTCAAGGTTAAATTATAATCACATATGACATCACTGTTTTATTCCCATGGATGCTTACAATCAAGAATCAATAATTTTGTTATCCTAAATATATAACACACAAACGCATGAATAGATGTCTTAGAGTCACAATGTCTTAGAGAATAGATGTCTTAGAGTCACAATGTCTTAGAGTCCACACTCAAATAACGAAGAATACGTACAAATATAAACTTTTTTTCTTCTACTGTAAAATTTCTCCCATTACTAGTCATTTTGGCATAAAAATCAAGGTTTACCAGTAAACACATCACAAAATTCAATTTAATCATACTATCATAATTAAAAATTAAAATTTTTCATCAATTCCCTCATGACTCATATAGAATTCATAATAATCAAAACTTTAAAATGAAATAGCACAAAAATCGAAACTTTAAATTAAAAACATTCTAACAAACATATTACAACAAGTATATTACTCATGTTATAATAATAAAATCAAAATTTTATAATTAAGTTTATCAAGGCAAACATATTACTCATAAAAAACAAAACATTATAGTTAAATTCTTTAAGCCAAACATAAAACAAAAAAATTTCTTTTAAAACCTCAAGACATTATATCAATATCTTACAAACTATTAATTTAATATTTAGCCTAATCTTGCATGGGGAAAAGCCCTTACCTTAGGTGCTTCATTTTCTAGCAAAACGTTATAAGCCCCACGAATCAAAGAACAAGACAAAAGTCCAAACTTTACTTGAGATGCTATTAAAAGAAAAATTGTAATTCGACCGAACAATAATGATGGTGTGAGAAAAGGAAGGAGATTATGTTTATCTCTTTTTTTATTTCTTTTTCTTGTGATGGAAAATTTGGGTATTTAGAAGAAAACAAAAATATTTATAGGAATAGAATAGAAAAGTGTGTAGACTACCTTTAAATTGTTTTTGCTAATTGTGACACCCTAAACCCAAATTCAAATATAAAGTAAAATGCATTAGTTTTTAAAGAGATTCACAGCAGTAATAGAGTATAAATTTTTTTGTTTTTCTTTTAAACTATAAGGTTCAAGATGTCACATTTAATCTTACACAAAATGCTTGCATAAAAATTTTCAATAAAAAAAATATCCTTTAATATTAACTATAGTTAAGGTTTATTAAATAAATATTTCCCTTATAGAACAAGTTCTAAACTCAGAGAAAATTAATTTCTACCTTCAAATAAAAGATAAAAATAACACAATTGATCGATCATATTTACAAAATCTGAAATTAGTTCAAAACTCAACAAAATACAAAAATTACTCCCACCTAGTATCACCTATTCAGAGCGTGGATCACCAATCGATAATCTGAAATAACTGCGCTCTCGCAAGCGCCACACACAAGCAACGAGGGGTGAGTTTCGAAATTATGTAACAATATAAGATAAATGAGGAGAACACGCAAGTAGTCAAAACAACACAAATAAAGAGAAACATCCAAAAACATAGTATCAAAGGTTAATCTAATTCAATCACAATCAAACAATCACAAGGATGAAATGCTATGCATGTCCTATACTCTATACTTCTTCATCATTTGGTACCATTCTACTCTGAAGTACTTGGTTAGGAGGCCTGATACTATGCCACTACAAAAGTGGACGGACAATTCATGAATGGCCAAGTCCTCATAGATCCCCTCAACTTAACCCGAGACACATATATGCGACGGTCGGGGTACTCTTGTGTTGCACGGTAGTTCCCGGCCTTAGGGAATAACCCACTAATCCACTTAGGAATTCCCCACTAGGTGTACCCCCAAGGTCTATCAGTCTTACCTTACAGTTCGACAGTAGCCCTCCACGATCAGGCTCATTCAGTTGTACTTCCCCGAATCACTAGGTTTGTCAGACCCTCCCCATATGATGACAAAATAATCCTAACTCCAAAATCTACAACACATATCTCAGACTTACTCGATCATCACAACTCAATAAGTTTCAATATCACTTCATAATATTTCATCATTATATATCTTTATCAGTCAATCACAATAAAATCACAATATTTGGTTTACACTACTCACAATACACAATCCAATTGCATCAATCACATAATAAGGAATTCAATAGGTGACACATTCTAGTAATATCACAAATTCAATCAAGTAACAAAAACATTCGAGTACACATCATTCATACATTAACAATCAGCATAAGATTTCATAAAATCAGACAGCATACAATCTTGATATAAATAAATTCACGGCAATTCTATAGGTTACTAGATTATATTTTAATCCTCGCTATTACCATTCACATTTTATTAATTAATTATTATTTCTCAATAGGGCTCAACCGTACGTAGTAAACCCCGAATGAACATTTGGGAATTTCAGCATTCCCGTTCATCTCACATTATTTTATACTCATAAAATCGAACCTCATCTCACCCCTTACCTCGACTGAAGATTCCGTCCAATGAATCTGATATGCTAACGAGTCATTTCTTTATCGGTCGTCGTCTCTAATAGTCCGCGAGGGAATTAAAACCACACAACCACAAAATACAAATAAATTACTTACTATGAATAAATGAATAAATAAATAACAAAATAAATAATAAATAAGTAAGTAAATGAATTAATATATAATAAAATAAATAATAAATAAATAAGTAAATGAATGAATAAATAATAAAATAAATAAATAAATGATAAAATAAATATTAAATAAGTAAATGAATAATAAAATAATAAATAAATAAATAAGTAAGTAAATGAATAAATAAATAAATAATAAAATAATAAATAAATAAAATAAACAATAAATAAATGAATAAATAATTAATAAAATAATTAATAAATTAATTAGTAAACGAATAAATAAATAATAATATCAATAATAAATAGATAAATATGTACATGAATAAATAAATAATAATATCAATAAAT
>JBBPBS010000359.1:735902-765121 GCA_037974835.1 Cicer judaicum
ATGGTGGATTCAATTTTATTACTTAGGCTATTAATATAAATTATTAGGCTATTAATATAAATTATTAGGCTATTATATGGAGTATTAAATTTAATGACGGCATCATCATCATAATTGTATTTAATAAATAATTAATATAGTTATTTTATATTTATATACTTACATAAAAAGAAATTTAAATAATAAAGGTCTAGATAACAACAACAATACTAAAATACGAGGCTTAATATGATAGTAATCCGTATATATTATTATTATTTTAAATAAAAGAAATAGGTTTAATATCAATTATCAATTATTTTAATTTACATAACTACAAAGACAACAAAATACACGTAAAAAGATTATTACATCACAAGAAACACATGTATAAAAAAATATCACTACTTTATAATAATAATAATAATAATAATAATAATAATAATAATAAATTAAGGTATAATAATAAATTAGGGTGTTACACTAATAGTTATGACACCAAAAATTGCCTAGAATTCTTTTTGAAGAGAATTAAAATAAAATTATAATCTTGGTTTAAGAGAGAGGGAGGTGTGAGATATAACAAATGAGGAGAGTCTTTTTATTTCCACTCTTAATTGCACAAAAGATAAAATCCATAATTAAATTGGTAACCTTCATTTCAAAAATGAAATAAAGGTTGAGACAAGGACATAAAGTCTACATTATGTTAAGACAACACCATGAATTATCTTAAAATCTTGTGTTGAAGGAGAGTAAAAGGAATGAGGTAAGTCACTTTTTTTTTAATATTTTCAAGAAGGAACACTCATACATGAGGGCCTAGTATCACTAACTCTACTATCTCCTAGGCTTTAGTCCAAAATAAAACTAACAAATAATACAACATTTATAAATTCTAATTTAATTAAATAAATTAACTAATATTTTTGTCAAGTAAAATAAATCAGAAAAAACAAAAATATCACTAGAGGTCACACCAAACAAAATAAAACCAACATATCTAACACATTAATTTATTGATTATCGAAACTAATCAAATCTTTCATACTAATTCTTTAAGAAATATTCATCACAATATATCATTTATACAAATCTTTCAAAAATATACTAAATCTTATAAATGTCTACATTTAACAATTTTTTATACAATCATTTTAAACACGTAAATAACCTTAAAAACTTGATGATAAAATTATATTAACATAATCAATATTATTAACTTTCTTCACTAGCAAAGTAGTTTGGAGAGACAACTTAGACAATTTGATTATTCAAATTGTAAGCGTCACTCAAATTAATTCCTTAAATTTGTTAATTGACAAATACATTGTTAAATTTATAAAATAATAATCAAAATAGTCTATATTTAAACTTTTATCGTACATTTAAGTCCACCACGATCTCATAACAATGTCATCACAACACAAACTAATTTTCCTATAAAATTTAAATATTTCATTGAATAATTTGTCCAAAATTAGTAAATGCACAATTACAATTACTCAGAAATTCATCTTTGATATGATTAAATTTTATCGGCAAATTTGTTTATGTGCAAATGTTATTGATGTGAAATTAACGTGGATACACCACATATTCAATTATAGTGTCACATCAAAATGTCTAACAACAAAAGATTACAAATGAGCTATTTTAATTGATATTTCATATTCACTGATATTTTGATAAAATCTTAATATTTTATTCCAATAATTCGAGAAAATTGTCAAATTTGCGTAATATAATATAATATAATTTAAAGACCAATGATGCAAACTGAATGTCACTAAAATGACAAAATAAATAAAAAATAAAAAACTTAAAATACTAAAGATATCATAAAATTGTGTTTTGGTACATACCTAATTGTTCCTAGCTACCACCATGACATTATTGTCACCATTATTCTTAGGACTTCTAGCTCAAGTCATCCACTCTTGTGCACATTACACTCCAGTCCAACACCCGTCCCCTATTTAGGATAAATTGTCCCCTATTTAGGATCATAGATCCGTTATTAGAAAATTGAGAAAGTCGCGATAACATTGATAATGGATGCCTGAAAGTTTAGACAATAATTCATCGCTCATCCAATTATGATAAAGACGAATTTACCTATTAAGCATATCTTGTTTCGACCCACCCCATTAAGTGTGGCAAAAAAGTGATTGCATATGCCTCTGATAATCACATCAAGCGTCTGATCATCTAACTGTGATTTATTATGTATCATCTAACGAAGCCAACACTTTGAAGAAAGTCAGCGCTCTGAAGAAATAAAGTCAATGTTCTGAACAAATTCAACGTTCTAAAGAAGTCAACACTTTGAAGAAGTCGAATTATCTGATGAAAGTCAAGGATATGATAAAGTCATTGCTACAAAGAAGACAAAGATTGGCGCATCCTCTAATAATCACTCTGAATATAATTTGTCTGATGATGGTCTATGAGACATGCTCTAATTAACGTATCATCTGCTTCCTCTGTCTTTATGCCAATATACGCAAAATTATTAATAAGGATTCGTTTCAAAAATGCTGAAAGAATTATTACGAAATTATATACACTCTGTTTTAAACTTCATGATATGCTGATTTTGTGCATTTGAGTCAAATATCACCAACCCTAAAAAAATTGAGATTTGACAATTTTCTCGTTTGTTGTTATGAAATCTAGAGATTTGAAGGCATAATGTTATAACATGAAAAATAGAGAAATAGAATAATAAGATATGTACTTATTCTTTACTTTATAATTTTTTTTCTTGCATAATAAAAAATGTGTTTTTATTTATTTAATTTTAGTAAATTAATTTTGTTTCATTTTTTAAATTATGTTTATTAACTTCAATAAAAAAATTAATTTTAAAGGACACATGAAATTTAAGTATATATAAAATAATAAAATAATCCACTTCAGTTTATTTGTTCTGAAAATTCGTATGTACGTAGTTAAATCAAATATCAAAACTAGGGGATTTAAGATTTTAAACTCTCTCAATTTAAACATCCCTTAATCTCTCAATTTAAACATCCCTTAATGTCTCTTAATAAAAGTATATATCATATGGATAATGTATTAATTAAAATTTCTAACAATTTAAAAATATTTTATATATTATTGAAGTACATCAAAATTAAAGTTTTATGCATTTTATTAATCATTGTTAGTCTTCATAAATATTAATAATATAACAAATGATTTTAAATTTTTATAATATTTTGCATGTATGATCTAAATAATATAAATTTTAAATAAAAATAAAATAAACAAATTTAAAAGAAATATAAGTGATCAAAAGAAATTGAAGGAGATTTAGATCGAGGCAATCAAATTATCCAAATTCAAAATAATAAGGTTTAATTGCAGTTTTTGTATCCTATGATTATCAATTCACGAAATTGGTATTCATATTTTAAAAGTCGACAATTTTATCCCATCTCTCATATATTTGAACTTAAAATCACGATTTAACTTGTTTTTAATGAAGTGACATATATTTATATGATATAAAACTATTTAAATGTATCAATTATTCATATGTCGTTAATTAAATTAAAAATATAAAAAAAATTAAAATTAAAATAAATTTTTTATTTAATTCATATTTTATGGATGTTACATAATACAAAAACTATCCACTGTAAATATAAAAATATCAATTTCATAATTCAATAAAAAAGTACAATTAATCAAATAATAATTAACCAATAAAATTTAAAAGTAAAATAAGGTTGACTTGCATAGAGTAGTGACAGTGAAGTCCACACAATTCGGTTTCAGCAACAATGCTGTTGTCTCTCTCAGTTTCAGTTTCAAAGTTATTAACCCTAACAAGGTATGCTTTCTCTCTTTCTTCCATTCTCAATTTTCTTCCAATTTCTTCTTCAAACACTTTCCTTCTTTCATTCTCTTCTCATTCTCGTTTCAATTCCAATGAATTTGATGTTAATGATGCTGTTTCCTCATTCCATCGCAGGCTCTCTATGAATCCTACCTCATCCATTGTTGAATTCACTAAGATTTTAGGTTCCCTTGTTAAGATGAAGCATTATCCCACTGCTATTTCTCTTTCTCACCATTTGGAATGCATTATCCACTGCTATTTCTCTTTCTCACCATTTGGAATTAAATGGAATTAAGACTGATATTGTTACCTTTAATACCTTGATTAATTGTTACTGTGTCAAATGAATTTTTCCTTTTCTTTATTAGCTAAAATTCTCAAGATGGGATTTCAAGAAAATACCATAACCTTGACTACTCTTATGAAAGGTCTATGTCTTAACAATAAGATTCGGGAAGCTCTGCACTTTCATGATCATGTGATTAAACAGGGATTTCAGTTAGATCAAGTTAGTTATGGGACCTTGATAAATGGGTTGTGTAAAATAGGGAAAACAAGACCAGCCCTGCAATTGCTGAGACGAATTGATGGGAATTTGGCCAATGCTGATGTGGTAATGTATAACATAATCATTGATAGTTTTTGTAAAGATAAATCTATAAACTATGCCTACGAGTTGTATGTTGAGATGATTGCAAAGGGAATTTCTCCTAATGTTATCACTTTCAGTAATCTAATATATGGATTTTGTATTGTTAGTCAATTGAAAGAAGCATTTGGTTTGTTTCATGAAATGGTATTGACAAACATCAACCCAAATGTTTATACTTTTAATATATTGGTTGATTCCTTATGCAAGGAAGGAAAGGTCAAAGAAGCTATGAATGTGTTGGCAAAGAAGCTATGAATGTGTTGGAAAGGTCAAAGAAGCTATAATATTATATGATAAAAGATGGTGTAAAACCGAATGTTGTAACGTATGGTGCTTTGATGGATGGGTATTGCTTAGTTAATCAAGTGAACATGGCCATAAAAATATTCAACACTATGGTGCACAAGGGAGTGGTGCCAAATGTTCGGTGCTACAATATCATTATTAATGGATTGTGCAAGAATAAAATGGTGGACAAAGCCATGAACTTGTTTAAAGAAATGCATAACAAGATGATTGTCCCTAATGTGGTAACTTATAATACCCTCATTGATGGTTTGTGTAAATCGGAGAAAACCTCTTATGCTTGGGAACTTGTTGATGAGATGCATCCTATAGGTCTACAGGTTGATGTAATCACTTATAATTCTCTATTACATGCCTTGTGCAAAAAGACTCATCTTGACCAGGCAATTGCATTGGTTAAGAAAATGAAAGACCAAGGTATTCGGCCAGATGTGCTCACATACAATATATTGATTGATGGACTATGCAAAGGTGGAAGGCTTAAGAACGCACAAGTGATTTTTCATGATCTTTTGACTAAAGGCTACCAACTAACTGTCTGGACATATAATATTATGATAAATGGGTTTTGTAAGGATTGCTTGTTTGATGAAGCACTTGCTTTGTTATCAAGAATGGAAGACAATGGTTGTATTCCTGATGTTGTAAGTTATGAAACAATTATTTATGCCCTCTTTGAACAAGATGAGAGAGATAAGGCAGAAAAGCTTCTTCGTGAAATGATTTCTAGAGGTCTATTGAAAAAGCAAAACTAGGTAAGATGCTTTCTTGTTACATAGGATTGGTATGAATGGGATTTTGAATAGGTAATACTATAAAATTTGAACTCAATTTGCTACATCCATTTGTTCATAGCAAATTAGATATGTCAAGGAGAATGCCCTTTTTTGTTTATAGGGTTTATGACAATGTGAAATTAGTTAAGAATTAAAGACTACACACACACATCTCTTTAAGATTGAAGTAAAGGATTCCAAAATATTTATGGTTCTAGCGAATGCTTATGGGAATTATGTGCGTCTAGCATACATGCTTAACATTACTTGCCTTGTATTACTTAGTGATTTACATTACATGCCTTTGAATTGCATCTTGTTGCTCAAGAAGCATAATTTGAGAACAATAAGAAGGTTTTTCTATCTGATGCATTGTCTGTTCTCTCAGCCTCCAGTCACATTCACTATTAAGCTTTATGGTGACTTGTCTTTTTGCATTGTGAATTATATTTTTGTTATCTGCTAAAAACCTTGTTTTTGTAAATGCAGTTACTTAATTTTTTAAATATTATTTAGGAGTTATAACATGATTTTTAAAGCTCCATATTTGGAAAAAAAAAAGACCTTGAAGCTCCATATAATCAAGACAGTAGTGCTGGTTGGTGTGGTCAAGAAGTCCCTGAGGTAAGCAATGAAATTGTTAATTTTATTTATCTTCTCTTGCCTCTTTTTATTTACAATCCAAAGCCATGAGGATACAAATTAATTTTTAAGTTAATGAGAATGCATTTGATGTGAGACTTAAAGTTTAACTATGTTGTCTAATTAATGTGTAGGAGGAAAGTGTAGTAAAATGTAATGGTTCCACTGCCGCACATCATCAGTCACGCTTTGCTGAGTTCTGAGTTCTTAAGGTACTCAACAAATGCAACTTAGAGTAGCACGTGAAATGATATTGTTGGAATATTTTAAAAATATCTTCTAATATCTCGTAGAATCAATTTGTAATTTTAGTATATTTGAGATACTAATGAATAACATTTGTAATTTTAGTATATTTTAGATACTAATGGTTAACATGGTGATACTAATTAGCAATAACAATTGAAATGAATAGCTAGATAGATATAAATATTCATAGTATCATTGTTGCATTCAAAATTTTATTTCTTTTGATCTTTATGAGGTCTATGCATCATAAACTTATTTAATGCTAAACTTAAACTATTATTTGAAAATCATCATTTCCACGAATAAGTCATTTTTATCTCAACACCATATATGTTTAGAAAATACAATAAGTTACCTGTAGAATATCTTCAATGTTTACAACAAGAGCTCCTTGCACTGGAGGAGCATTAATCCATTGATTTTCATGAAGAATTTGAAGACCACCTATCTGATCTTGAAGAACTATTGTCATGAAGTCACAATCAGTGTGTTTTGCAATTCCCATAGTTAACTCTGGTTCAGGACATTGTGGATAGTATTGTCCCATTATATAAACTGCTTAAGCATAATCCATTTCATTAAGGTATGAAGGATTCAAGGCCAAGAGCTTCTGAAAATAACTCAAAGATAGTAACACCTAATGCTTTTATTTCATTTGAATATTCAGCCACAATATCTCTACAAATAAGCAATTATTTCACAGTATCATTGTACTAAAATTCCAAATAACCTAATATATAACAAGCAACAAATCTTTTTAACTACTACCTCTCTTGGTTTATTTTTTTACCCTCTTGAGGGTCAAATTTTTATTTGTACCCTTTTTAAAATTATTGTGATTCTTTGTAAGTTTTAAAAATATAAAAATATACTTTGAACTCTCAAATTTCAAAATATAACAATTTTGGCATCCTATTTTATTATATGTTTATTTTAATTAATAATAAACAAAGTTGACAATTTTTTTTAAAAAAGATGAAGCAACAATATTAAAAAAAATAAATTTGCAATTTAAGAAAAAAATAGTTGGCAATGTTTAAAAGAATAGCTAGAAATTTAAAAAAATAAATAAAGAAATTGTATATTCCAAGTAATTATAAGAAAAAACTATGTCAGCTTTGACCAAGTCAAAATTAAAAAGTGCAAACCATTTGTAAAATATGTTAAAGTTGATGGACTATAATTTCGAAGATCAAAATCGTCAAATTTTAAAATTTAGGGATACAAAAGTACATTTTAACTATTTATATTACAATAAAACTTTATTTTATTTTAAACAAAAATAAAGTGCAAAACATCACATTTCAACTATTTTGGTACCCTAAATTAATAACAATTTATCATTTACAATAGTCTAAAATATTTTTAAAAATAAAATAAAATACAAGATGCTTTTGGGATCCATTCAAAGGGTTTTGTTATGAGTGTTAAAAAGCTTACTTACACTGACAGTAAATCTCAAAATGTTGATTAGGTGGTTTTTTTAATCATGGTTTATATAAAATTTGGCTTAATTGTAATTTTAATCCTCCTATTTTAACAATTGACGAAATCAGTTATTTTATTTTGAAATCTGACAGTGTTAATCCCTTGTTATGATTTTTTAACAAAAAAATGATGATTTGATATCATTTAAATAACATGAGATACGATAGTGTGATATAGTATAATTAACACACATGAAATTGCAATAAAATCCTATAAAAACTTAACTTTCAACTTCAAAAAAATTAATTTTTTTAATGTTATTATTGATATATAAATAATTAATGCATCTAGATGGTTCTATAACATGAGATACGTAATTTAAAATATGCTAAATCATTATTTTATAGTTCAAAAATTTGAGAGAGACATCAAAACTATCGTCTTTTAAAATTAGGAGTCTAATACCGTGAATCAATCGAGAGACTAAAATTACAATTAAGTCTAATTATTTAGTAGGATGATGAAAACAATGATTCCGAATCATTGTCGGTGTAAAACTAATTTATATTAAAAATCCTGAGAGATACAAAGTATTGTCTCATTAAAAAGTTTATAAAAAAATTTATAGAGATAAAATCACGACAAAGAAAAAGAGTGGATAAACACTTACATACATTAGCAAAATATATATTTAGAAAGACCAATTATGTTTCTATTGAAAACATCAAAAATATTATAAAACAAAAGCATCTCACAATGACCTTTAATAATGTGAAAGTCCCAAATTAGTAATCTTGTCCGCACATTGATTCCCTTCTCTAACAATATAAGATATAATAAAATTTGTTCTTTACAATCTTTAGACAATTAACACTTTTGTTTCTAATAGACCAATGAACAATGCTAGTATTCTTAAAAGACATATTTGTCAATTGCAAATTAAATTCAATCTATAGAAATCACAACCCATTCTTGTAGGGTGTTTCAATAGCAATATAACTCTCATAAGATTACAAGTAGTGCAACTATAATTCTCAAATTCACAATAAAACAACCCAAGAAAGTAGTAGAGGTTAGAGTCGTCCTTAAATGTACCTCCATAAGCACTCAAACTAAGACATCTTGATAAAAAATTAATTGATATATATTATCAATATAAAATGGTTTTACATAATCTAATGAGATTTATTTTCTAATAGACCAATGACCAATGTGAGTATTCCTAAAAGACAAATTTGTCGATTGCGACTCATATTCAATATATAGAAATCACCTCTCATTCTTGTTGGTTATTTCAATAGCAATATAACTCTCATAAGCTCAACATGTAGTGTGGTCATAATTCACAAATTCGCAACAAAACAACCCAAGGAAGCAATAAAGGCTATAGTTGTCCTTAAATGTATCTCTACAAGCACATGGACTAGGACATCCATTATAAAAGTTTAATTGATATATCATGTAAGTATAACATAGTTTTACACCATCTAATGAAAGTTATTTATTTTCTCATGTCATACCATAAAAGTTTGGCAAATGAAGTGATGAGGCGTAATACATGAATTTCATTAGATGTTAGTGTAAAACTATATTGATATATTTTTATATATATATATATATATATATATATATATGTAATTTTTGCATTATTAATATATAATTATTTTTCACTATAGAAATAGATAAATAAAAATATAAAGGTCTAGTATTACTAACAATAAAATTAATTGTCAACTTTAAAATTTAGGAAAATATTAAAATTTTAAATATTTCGTGAACATCATTTATTTATTTGTCTATACATTAAATTTTGACATGTTTACACCATTGTTGTTCCTCAACTATTTTTTGTTGAAAAGTTAACCATAATCATTTTTATTGAATAACTTTTGAACATTTGTAATTAATAATGACTTATATGCCAAATTTTTATATATGTAACTAATAATGTTAAATATGGCAACACAAAATGAAAATTATTTTATTTCACAAACATCATTTATTTATTTACATGTTAAATTTTAGTTTGTTTGCACCATTATTACTCCTCAATTGTTTTTAATTAAAAAATTAGCCATAATTATTTTCATTGAAAGAACATTTGAGTATTTGTAACTAATATTATTATAGTATTTGTATGTGTGTGTGCGTGCATGCTTGTGTGAGTGGGTGTGTGTGAGAGACTTAAATTTTCAAATCATGTGTTTGACTTAAATTTTCAAGACAAAAGTCAATATGCTTATGACACCTCTTAGCAAGACAAAAAAAATTTGACTAAATTATTATTATTTTTTTTTTGTCTCTTAACTTATTTTCTAATTTCACTTTGATCTCACAATTCTTTTTTATTCTATATTGGTCGCTCAACTATAATTCCCTTAGTGAAATTAATTCTTTCTTTTCACCCATATTTAAACTTTTATCTACATTTGAGTCCACCACATTGATCTCATATCAATGACATCACAACACAGACTAATTTTTCAATGAAATTTAAATATTTCATTGAAATATTTGTCCAAAATTAATAAATGCACAATTATAATTACTCATAAATTCATCTTTTATATGATTAAATTTTGTCGGCAAATTTGTTTATGTGAAAATGTCATTGATGTGAAATTATTTTCGATATAATCTATATTTATTTTAGATAGTTCAATGTAAATTTAATTGGTAATTATATGTTATAATTCCCCTATCATATGAGTGTAAGATGAATATTTATAAATTACATTTCTTATGAGGCATTTATTGGCATGCTCAAAAAGTCACGATGTATGGTCATTTGATGTGTTGCGATGCAGAAGGAGTGTAGAGGGAAAAAGTTGACTACGTGAGGGAGTGTTTAAAAAAATGGGAAAGTAAAAAATATAAACATGAGTGATAGATTAAAATTTTCGAACTTATAAATGTTGTATTAACTTAAACCTACTTAACAAATACTTTTCAAAAAACACTAGCCCACCAACTTATATAGTAATAAATAGGAATAATTAATACTAATGAATAGTAATAAATTTCCTACTTAATTTCAAAAATAGTAATAAATTTAATTAATAATAATATTATAAATTTATTTTTAAAAATAAATTTTTAATTATAAATTAAAACTTTCGAAAGTTTTAATTTTTTTGAAATTTTTGAAATTGAATTACTTCGAAAATTTGAAAGTTTCGAAATGTATTTCGAAAATTTGACAAATTTTCGAGCATTACGTTTCGGAAGTTTCAAATTCATCAAAACTTTTGAAAGTTTTGATGTTTTCTGGAAAATTAAATTTCGAAAATTTCAAATTTAATAAAAATTTCGAAAATAAGAATGAGAAATAGAGTGACAATTTTTTTTAATGATTTTATACAAATGAAAAAGAACAAAATAGTCTTTATAAAAAAATGAGGTGGTGAGAGGTAAAAATGAGGGGGTGCGCGGTACAATTCTCAATATGATGTTGACAAGGTTCAGCCCTTGATCCCAGCAACGACACATTCCTACTGAAGTTTCTTTTTTAACCTCAATTTTCAAAAGCCTCCAACTTTTGTTCAGATTAGTTATTTTGAAGGTGTATTTTTTGTATATTTAGATTTATCGATTCGAATTTATATTTTTGAATATTTAAAAATATTAGTGGATAAAATAAAAAACAATTAAATATATTTGTTTGAAAGATATTTCAACTCAAACATAAAAATGAGATTGCGATATGGTCGCCTTTGCAAGAGCATGAGCAACCTCATTCACTTGTCTTTTACAAAATTCAACTCTAGAGTCTACATAAAAAGAACTAAACATAAATTTACATATGCGGCTAGATATGAATAGTTATTTATTACTTAAATATGTTCTGAATTGAATTTAGACTTCACTTGATTGGATATGGTAGCCATAACTTATCATTCACAGTGCAGTTTGAGCAGTGGCAAAAAAAATGCGTAAATTGTGAAATATGGTATATTCATTCCAATCAAATAGAGACTTGCTTTAGTGCTTCGTTGTATATTGTGTTTATCATATGAGAGAAACAAATTGTGTTTGCATATAAATCATTTTTTAGCACGTAAAAGTTTATCTGCTAAAATTTGAGAACTCAAGCACTAAGGTTGTACATCGTACAAAGTTATTTTCCTCTCACTCTATCTAGAAGTTTATTTTAATGATTACGCTGATTACATCAGTTTAAGCAATTGGATAGTGTTGGAATGTCCGTACTAGAGTATATATGTACATTCGTGGTAGTTCAGATTTGTTATTTTGATTATAAATTCTTTAAATAGCCATCAATTGGTAAATGAGAAAGAGGGTTTTCGAAAAATTAAGTTGTAAACTAGAGAATGCAAAATATATATTTTCGTTGAATTGTTTGGTTCTTCTATTAGAATATTTAATTGAAGAAAAAAAAGTACAACATGAAAAAATTAATTAATTAAAAAAACTTAGATTAATTGGGTTCTATATGCTCATCAGATCGGGGTAGGCCTTAAGGCACAAAGGTATGGAAAATGAGTCAACTCCTTACTAAGTGAATTAAACTTCATTCGAACAACATGAAATTGTATGCTTAAACTTTGAACAACAAATTACTCAACGATTAAAAAATCAATAGCATAACTTTAAAAACTAAAATAAAAATGATTGCATTGTGCATGTGTAATTGGATATTTAAACCTAAAATGAACCATTAATCATATATTTTGATGTTATGGTTAATTTTATCAAAGAAAATATTTAACTATTGATACTCTAACAAAGTGTTAAAGATTTACTATTAAATCTTGTAGTTGTTCAATAACTAAATATATATAATTTAAGATATTATGATTTAGTATTAAATTTCGTAGTTGTTCAATAACTAAACATATATAATTTTTTATTTAATTTTTCAATATTTTTATGTTTTTTTTATATTTTTAAATATGTCAAAATATATTTGAGATTAAAAAAATATTTGAGACTAATCCAATACCGATTCACTTCTTTTTTAATTTAGAGATTCATCGTTTATGAGAAAAATATTAAACAAAATTTTTACTTTTACATGTCTATGAAAAACACATTTTAATTATTAAAAAAAACACACACATTTTAGCAAGTAAACTTTAAAATGCAACCGCCCCTACTCTGTATTGAAATTGGAGTCGCACCGAATCGGACTGAACTTCCTAGAAAACGCAGTCATAGTTGGTCGTCGACGGACAAACTCTTTCATAAAGTCATTCATGTCTCTTTCTTTTGTAAACTAAGTCCCATACGATTGGAAACAGTTTCCCACTTTTCTTCATGTTGGAAATAGTTTAATATTCATTATTGTAATTAGGATGTCAAGTTATTAGCGTTCATTTTAAAATTCAATTTCTTCAATCAATGAAAATATGTTTACATGTCAATTAAAAACAGTGGAGGATGAGTTGAAATTGCTTGAATTAGTGATAAGGGTTCATTAAATTGTTTGAAATATCTAGTTTAAACATATTCATCAATTTTTCTTACGATTGTTGACTTAGCAGCCTTAATAATGACTTGTGTAGTTTCTCAATTGCTGCAAAATTAGTAATTAAACAATTTTATTATTTGAATTTAAGTTTTTTTTATGAATTAATGAACATATACCGATATTTGTGTGGGAGAATCAGATAAATGATCGAATAATTTATTTATCTTCTAAGCATTTGATGAATCATACTTTTAACATAATTGTAGTTGAATTCTCAATTTGGAATACATATGCCTTAAATTGTGACAGAAGAAGCTATAAATAGTTGTTAGGTATTTGATTGTTCAAAATTTGTCTTACTTTCCTTTTGTCTCTATAATGTAAAGAGAAAAGGGTATTGTTTCCTGAAAAACATTAGTACACGAATCGAATGCACTAGATTTTTCTAAAATCATATTTGATGAGTAAGGTTGTTGTATTTCTTTAACTATTTCATCATGTTTATTAAATTAATGGTTGAACATATTTTTAGTCTCTATAAAATACATTTATATCGAGTTTAGTCCTTACAAAAATAGATGAATATTTTAACCAAAATCATCCAATGTTCGGATTAAACATAATAAAAGGATATTTTATAGAGACTAAAAATATATTTAAACCTTAAATGAATACCACATCCATGTCTTCGTTTATAAACAAAAGTTCATATTCTTAAGAAATCTTTTTTCAACTGTCCGAAAAACGCAAGTGGAGTTGTTCATCCTACATGATGAGAAATCCCCCAAAATATTTTCCTTTTTCCTTACTATTTATTTTTTGGCTTTTCCTTTCCCTCTCTTGTAGCGCCTTTGAGGATGTGATTTCAATGCAAATTGAAACTACAATAGCTGACCCTACAAAAGGCTACACACCAAAGAATGGTTTAGCATCAGATATCCACTAAGTGATTTTCTGCTCTTAACTAGAGAATTTGTTGTGACATATATCTCGTATGCATCGCGATTCCACCATGGGGCGCTAAAGTGATGGACTTGACAACATAGTTGTAACTTTATTTGTCTTTTTATATTTATCTTAATGATGGAAATATAACATATTCATTCTTGATTGCAATTAGGATATTGGTAGTGGTTGGTTGGAACCCAACTTATTAGGATTTATATTCGAATATCTCTCTGTACCTTATGATTCTTCAATTTTATTTATTTACTATGTGGCTAGTATGGTACGACCAGCATTAATCATGCAATAGTCAATGATTTACCACCTTGCTCATTCTACCCATCCATATACTATTATAAGTGATTTAGAGTAACTAAATTATTCACTGTATCAAATCAATGTTCTAGCAATCATTCAATTTAATGATATTAGTTATTCTACATAAGGCACAACATCAAATGAAAATTTCTTCCTTCCATTCAAAACTGGTGGTGTTTAGGAAAAGGCACCAATACTTGATGTAACATTACAATACAATTGCTAGATATTCCATATAGGAGGTAGGTAGTTTTATAATACTATATATTTTACAAATTTTAACAAATTCAAATTTTAAAAGCTAACCTTGTACCCAACATCTAAGCTTCGCTATTATTGCTAACGTTACATTTTGAACCTACATATGGGACATATATATAAATAGTTACTTATGGATTACACATGTTTTAAATCCTCACTTGATTGGATGTGGTAGCTAGAACTTATCAATCATAGTGTAGTTTGAACAGTAGCCAAAAAACATCTGCTTGCAAATTATGTAAATTTTGAAAGACATTATGTTCATTCCAAGCAAACATAGCCTTCTTTATTGTTTCATTGTATGTTGTGCTTAACATATGAGAGAAGCAAATTGAATTTGCAGTTAATTATTATATTGTACGTAAAAATTTATCTGCTAAAATTTGAGAATTCCAACACTGAGGTTGTACATCCTACAATGTTATTTCCCTCTCACTCTAACTAGAAGCTTATTTTAAAAATTACACCGATTATATAAGTTAAGCATTTTGATAGTGTTGGAATGTATGTACTTGAGTATAAATGTACATTCTCCTGCTTATACACATTAAGAGTATTTAAGAATCATAGAGTGTGGAAGCAAGTTTAATCTACTTTCTTTGGCTTTGGGGACTTTGTGATACTATTGCTATATGACATTAACTTGGATTACATATATTAAAATTTTATGAGTTGAATATTTATATGTTGATGATTTCATATGTCTGATAATAAATATTGATTGAAGTTAAATAGGTCAAACCCTCAAATACAAACTCTTGGATATGTGTTAGGATATAGAATAAAGATAATTGCATTAGTCATCTAAGTTGATTAGTTAGTTAGGTAGTTGTTCAGTGTTGTTATTTTGGTTATTCTTATAAATTTTTTAAATATCTATCAATTGGTAAAGGGGAAAGAGAGCTTTTGAATAATTAAGTTGTAAATTAGAGAATGCAAAATATATATTTCCATTAAATTGTTTATTCCCCAATTAGATTATTTAATTGAAGAAAAAAGATATACAACATGAATTTTTTTTAATTAAAGAAACTTCGATTAGTTGGATTGTAGAGGCTCATCAGGATCACGATAAGCCTTAATGCACAAAGATATGGAAAGTGAGTCAACTTCTTACTAAGTAAACCAAACTTCATTCAAACAACATAAAATTTTTACGGAACCCAAAATCAAGGTTCTTGCATCTTGCATCTTGCATCTTGCAGATACTAAAATAAAATATTTTGCTTTATAAGTAATAATTGTATACTAAAATTTTGAACAACTAATTATTCAACTATTAAAAACCAACTCTGTAACATTAGAAACTAAAATAAAAATTATTGCATTTGACATGCGTAATTGGATAGTTAAGCCTAAAATGAAAAATTATTCATATGTTTTGATGTTATGGTTAATTTTGTAAAATAAAATAAAAAATATTTAAGCATTGATAATCTATAACCAAGAATGTTACGATTTACTATTAGATTTTGTGATTGTTCAATAACTAAATATATATAATTTATGATATTATGGCTTAGTATTAAATCTCATAGTTGTTCAATAATTAAACATATATAATTTTTCTTTTTTCAATATTTTTATGTTTTTTTTATATTTGCAAACTTGTCATCCAACACCAATATTTTTATGTTTTTTTATATTTGCAAATTTTATAAAAAGATTTCAGACTATCATCCAACACCAATTCACTTCTTTCTTAATTCAGATATCCAGGGTTTAAGAGACAAATACTAAACAAAGTCTTTTTTTTACATGTATATGAAAAACACATTTTAATTATTGAAAAAAAAAAACATTTTAGCGAGTAATCTACAAAATGCAACCGCCCCTACTCTGTATTGAAGTTGGAGTCGCACCGAATCGAGTTGAACTTCCCATAAAACGCAGCCGCAGTTGGTCATCGGCGGGCAAACTCATTCATAAAGTCATCTACGTCTCTTTCATTTGTAAACTTAGTCGCATGCGTTTGAAAACAATTTTCCTCTTTTCTTCATGTTGAAAATAGTTTATTATTCATGATTGCAATTAAGAATTCAAGTTATTAAGTTCGTTTTAAAATTCAATTTCTTCAAGCAATAAAAAATGTGTTGACATGTCAAGTAAAAACAGTGGAGGATGAGTTTAAATTGCTTGAATTAGTGATTAGGGTTCATTAGCTTGTTTCAAATATCTAGTCTAAACATGTTCATCAATTTTTCTTCCGATTGTTGACTTAGCAACCTTAACAGTGAATTGTGTAGTTTCTCAATTTCTCTAAATTTAATAATTAAACGATTTACCTTGTAAGGATGGAAAGTTTTATTTACCTTGTAAGTATTTGACGCTTCATTCTTTTAACATAATTGTAGTTGAATTCTCAATTTAGAATATATAAATAGTTGATTGTTTAAAATTTTTATGAGTTCAATATTTATATTTTAATTTTTAGATGAATGATAATAAAAATTGATTGAAGTTAAATAGGTCAAATCATCTAACTCAAACTCTTGGATATATAATAAGGATAACTGGAGTAGTTAAGTAAGTTGATGCATTAGATGGTTGCTCAAAGTCGTTAATTTGATTATTTTTATAAATGAAGTCTTTAAAATAGTCATTAATTGGTAAAGGGAAAAAAGAGCTTTTGAAGAATTAAGCTGTAAACCAAATAATGCAAAACATATATTTTCATTGAATTGTTTGTTCTCCTATTAAATTATTTACTTGAAGAAAAAAAATGTACAATATGAATTTTTTTTAATTAAAGAAATTTCGCCCAATTGGATTTTAAGATCAAGATAGGTCTTAAAACACAAAGGTTAAGACACAAAGGTATGGAAAGTGAGTCAACTCCTTATTGAGTGAACCACACTTCATTAGCACAATATGAATTGATTATTGCAATTTGCATATATTAAAATAAAATATTTTGTTTTACGAGTATTAATTGTATATTGAAACTTTGTACTATTAATTACTCAACTATTAAAAAATCAACGGTTTAACATTATAAACTAAAACAAAAATGATTGCATTATGTGAAATTGAATATTTAAGCCTAAAATGAAACATTATTCATATATTTTGATGTTATATTTAATTTTATAAAAAAAAAATATTTAACCATTGATACTCTAAAATAAAGAATGTTTAGATTTATTATTAAATTTTGTAGTTGTTCAATAACTAAATATATATAATTTACGATATTATGATTTAGTCTTAAATCTTGTAGTTGTTAAATAATTAAACATGTATAATTTTTCTTTTAATTTTTCAACATTGTTATGTTTTTTTTTATATTTACAAATTTGTCAAAATATATTTGACATTTTTTCAAAAAAAAAAAAAATTGAGACTAATGCTACACAAATTCACTTCTTTTTTAATTCTGAGATCCATAATTTATCATATAAATATTAAATTTTAAAAAATAAAAAAATAAAAAAATAAACATAAATTTTAGTAGGAAAAACTTCAAAATGCAATCCCCGCTATTTTGTATCGAAGTTGGAGTCGCACTAAACTGAATCGAGCTTCCTGGAAAACGCAGCCGGAGTTTGTTAATCTCTTGTATCTTCTTATCAACTTCGTTACATGAATAAGAAATTATCCTTTTATTTACCATATATGTTTTTGTACACCATTACCCTAGGAATTCTTTCTTGCACAAACAAAGGATCCTAACAATAGTGTATAAAAGATGCAATTGAAGATCAGCAATTTTTTCAAATGTCCCTCCAATTCCAATTCCAATTCCACTCCCACACCCACATCCCTCGCCTACGACGACAACCACGACAATGATTTGTCTAACTGGGACTGGGAGAACAAACAACACCATATTTCAAACACTTACCACCGAACCCGTAAGAACCCTAAACCGGTTGCTTCACCTTCCACCATAATCAGAAAACCGGTGGTGAAGAACAAAAAGAGGAGCTATGCGCAGTTCCATTTGGATTTTGGCCAATCCGATTTCTTGTTGCGTGCGTGTTCCACTTGTGGTGTTGAGTTCACTCCCGGCAATGTAGAAGACGAGAAATCCCACGCACAATTTCACAAACGTTACACGCAAGGAATCCAATTCAGAGTAACTTCCCCTTTTCTATTCTCTATTATTTGATTCCGATGTCCATTTCTTGTTATTCCTATTGTTGATTTGAATTCTATTTTTCTGTAGGGTTGGACCAATGAAAGGGTTATTTCTTCTCACAAAGGTGGTCAAATTGTTTTGGTATTGGGGACTGATCCATCTTCTCACAGAAACAAGGTTATTTATTCCTTCTAACCCCCTTTTTCTTATGATTTTACGGGTTTTGCAGCGTCGAACAAGTTTTGTGAAATTGTTTTTCTGACAGGCTGAAGAAGTTGTAAAGATGATGGAAATTGAGTTGGGAAGTGGGTGGATAGGTCATCAACACTGTAAGGTGGATAATGTTCTCGTTTACCTCAAAAAACTTAGATGCAGTTTATATTTTGATTATGCTGCAGTTTAGATTAGCTTTTAAGTTATATAAGTTTCTTAATCAATACAAGTTTATGATTGTTCATTTATTTGAAAATGCTGTTAAACTTGTAGATATTCATAGAGCTATCAAATAAGAGAGCTTCTTATAGAAATGAAGTTAAGATGCAATTGCAAATGTTAAATTCAGTTGTTTTAAGCAAGAAACATTTGTTTCTACCTCTTTTCTGAAATTACCTTCTTTTTTTTTTTTTTTAATGTCTACTCTTGATACTGCTTTTAATATATGAAAATATTATGTTAGTTTGTTTTCTGTACTATTCATTGGCATCATATTACATACACAGGTCTATTTGTTCGTTTCTCTCCAGAGGATTGTTGGATGCGTGGTTGCAGAACCGATCGAAGAAGCATTCAGAGTTGTGTCTTGCTCAATTGGTAGGCATTCTGATAGTGCAAAGAAAAGGAAAACAAAGCCGTGTCCAACCACTCTCCAGTTTGGGAATATTGTTTTTCAAAGGAAAGTCGAAAAAAGAGTTGTGAATGTCAGTGATTCTGAGATGATGGATGGTAGGGCAATCTTTTGTGAAAATGAACCTGTTGCTTCTGTTTGTGGCATTAGAGCCATTTGGGTCACTCCCTCCAACAGAAGAAAACACATTGCTACCCAATTGCTGGATGCTGTGAGGTAAATTAAACTTGTTTCAGTTGTGTTTCTCATGGAAAACTAAATCATGCAATTAGAGGACCCTGCAATATCTGAATAGTGCATAGATTAGAGTGAGAGTCAATAACATCTAATAGATTCAACTAGTACACAGATAATGGAGGATAACATTGTATAATATCACATCTGTTAAGCATTTTTTTGTCTTAACCCTCTGGTTCTCAAGGAAAGGGGTCCTGGTAATATGGATTATGAAGTTTGGCCGGAAGGTAAGTAAAAGTCTGACTAGGGATTGATCCAGTCAGGATTTGAACTTAAGTTTTCTCGAACGATTCGCCATTCACTAAAACTCATTAACCACATGGTTACAGCTTTTAAGCATTTAATACTATGTTGAATTAGTGTTAATTGATTAATTATTCTTCAATCAATTTCTGGCATGTTGATTCATTTTCTTTTCTGCCCCTAAATTTCTTTCAGGAAAAATTTCTGCACGGGCGTGGAGTTTGAACCTGCTCAGCTAGCATTCTCTCTGCCAACCTCAGTTGGGAAGGCATTAGCATATAGTTACACTGGTACTGAATCATTCTTGGTGTATAAAGCAGTGCAGGCCAAAGCAGCCGTGGAAGTGAGGAGTCTCATGCCATTGAAGCCAGAAATCAGAGTTTAAAAGTGTAAGATAACATGTTCTTCTCTTTCTGTCGGAAAATGCTTAGGCTAAACATGTAGTACCCCGATGATGTGTTGGCAGTAGAGTAAGATATTTCGTATGCACTTGAAAATTTGAAATTGTATCTGTGTATGTTATGCCGAGCGACATTTCAACGTTCATTTGTCACATTATTTGGGTATCGGTGAAGGATGCCATATAAGGTTGGAAGCAATTGCTTATGTTCACTTTTATTTCATGAAATATTTGCCTCAATGTGAATCAAACCCGTTGCACTAGAATAAGAACTGAGTCAAACCCTTTGACCTTTACTAAGTATGCTGGGAGCTAAAAATGGATTAAGTTGGTGTTATTTAACTACTAAGTCAAATCTTGTGTTCGCTACAAACTCATTGGATAGGGACTTGTGTTCTTTGTCGCAAAAAATAGTTTTCCCTTTATCCAATTTTAATTATTAATATAATTTATAAAAGTTGACCACATTATGTGTCACAACTATCCTTGCTTTTTTCCATGAATTGCTTTTGGGTGATCCCTGATATTGACCCTTTAATCTAAAGAACTACTTTTATTGTCTTATAGTTCTCTACTTTTAGACAGAAAAATATAGAATTTGAGTTTTTTTTTCAAAATTTTTAAACACTAACTTTATATTTCAGAAAATTGAATTGGTGAGGGAGTGGGAGTGTAGAGGAAAAAAATAATGATTTAAAAAAATGTAGAAGTAAAAAATATAAACATGGGCTATAGATTAAAACTTTCGAACTTATAAATGGTGTATAAACTTAAACCTACTTAACATACTTTAAAAAAAAAAAAAAAAACCTACTCAACATGTGCTTACTTTGATAGAAGGGCCCAAACTGATCTAATATGGTGTTAAGCCCAGCAACGACACCTTCCAATGAAAAACATATTGAAAGTTTCTTTTCTAACCTTAATTTTTTTCAAAAGTCTCAAATTTTTGTTCGGATCAGTTACTTTAAAGGTGTATTTTATATATTTAGATTTGTTAATTCAAGTTTATATTTTTGTGTATTTAAAAATATTAGAAGATGGAAGAAAAAACAACTAGATATATTTGTCTGAATTCCATACCCTTATTGACAACAACAAAGTAGTTTGATATCCTTACACCTAGTCTTCTCACTTCACAAACTAAAATTCTTAATATTTTATAGAACTTTTTTATTTTTTTTATTATTAAACTCCCAAATTCATTATTCACAATCTCTTCCACTTCTATTAATATTTTATGGTACATTTTTAAATATCGCAGAATCAAAATTTAAACTTCACGGTATTTAATCAAACTAAAAAATGTAGATACTAGTAATATGGTACATTTAGAGTCGTCAAAAAACTTCAAACTATAATGTCTCTTTAATTTTTTGTTCTATTATTAGGCCCCTATCAAAATAAATTTTTTAAATTTTGGCCTATTATTTCATGAGACCTAAGGGCGGAGATCTTGGGGCCTAAGGACTCTCAATATTTTGTTAATTTTCAGATTCTTTCTAAAAAAAATAGAAACTTCTTATCGAAAAAAAATGGGATACTTTTTATTGAAAAAAAATTAAACATTTTTTATTGAAAAAAATTAGAAATTTTTTATCGAAAAAAAAAATCGGATATTTTCTTCGAAAAAAATCGAAAATTTATCTAAAAAGTTTATAGAAAAATCAAAAAAAATTTATCGGTGAAAAAATTTATTTCTCAAAAAAAGAAAATCGATTCTTTTTTAAAAAAAGTGGGCCTATAGACCCCCTAAAGCCTACAAAATTTTAGGGGGCTTTTAGTTTAAGGGGCCTTGTTTTTGGAGGTTTTTTAAATTATTAATTTTTTTGACCCCTCCAAAATGTGGGTTCGGGCCAATAATTAGGGGGCTTGTCAAATTGACAGCTCTAAGTACATCAATTGTTTATTAATATTTTCATAAAATTTAAAATCAGTTTTATGTTAGGTAAATTTCTATCAGAAAATATTGTTCTAAAATAATTATACAAAATTCACTTTTCTAAAATAGTTGTTTGAAATTGGCCTTTAAAATAATCGACCTAAACCACATATTTAAAACAGATAATTATCTGTGGATTGTGTGGTGTCTTATTAATACATAAAATTATATTTAAAACTCTTATTAAATCATTGCACACATGAGTTTCTTTTTTTTATGTGCACATAAGTATTTTTTTTATTGAAAAATGTATATTTTATTGATAATAAAGTGTTCAATACAAAAAAAACATATTTCAACCCGAACATGGAAATGAGATTTAAATGTGGTCGCCTTCGTAAGAGCATGAGCAACTTCGTTCGCTTGCCTCTTACATAACTCAACACTAGAGTCTACATGAAAAGAATTAAACACACATTTACATTGTTTGATAATATCTCCAAATTCAGCATTGTTAGGATTTTGAGAAAGGAAGGTATCAACGACAACTTTTGAGTCCAATTCAAAATCTACATGACTTATGTGTAAATCATGAACATATTCGATAGCAGAAAAGTAAACCAAGTGTCTCACCTATATGAACTTTACATTGAGGTGTGAATCAATTCATTCATCCAGCACAAATTTCCCATGTTCATTCCTAATACACATTCCAACTTTATCCTTGTTGTCATGAATTGAGAAGGAGGCATCAACATTACATTTCATCCTACGTGACCCCGGTTTCTTCCAAATGTATGTATGATTATCTATTTGTATCACTTCAATTTGATTTTGAGCAGACCTAACAACAATCCAATCATTTAGGACATCGACAACTCGATTGAATACCTTTGATGGGCATTCAACTATGTTGTTCCAAATTTTGTTGTTAAGTTGTTTCCAAATGCTCTAGATGATGGTTGCAAAAAAACTTGCATCCTTACTAGATAGTTACTACAATACTTTGGAAATTATGTCAGATACTTCTAAGTGATGTACCACAATATTCGTAATGACCTAGAAAAAAAAAACTTTTATGCTAGACATGTTGATTGTTAGCACAAGAGAACAAAATATAGACAATATCCTTAACTTTGTGATCACACATCACACAGTTAGTAGGACAATCAACACCGCACTCCTAAAGCTTGCCTGCAGTAGGGAGGCACGTGTTACAGATACACACCATAACATGTTTTATATTTTTGGAGGAGATTTGACGTTCTATATGAGATTCCATTGTTTGGGTATGCTTTGATGAGAGACATCGCTAATGTCTTGAACATATAACCTATAAGTGTTTCTCACATAGTAGTCCGCATTTTCCTTCCTGCACCAAATTCTTCTATCACTAGTAATCAAATTAAATAAGGGAGTATTATGTAATTTGGTATTTGTGGTCTGATCAAACAACAAATAGATTGAAAGGGAATTCTAAGTTTTCATATAAGGGTTAATAAGATCTCCTACACATTGCCAGATATGGCTCACAACTCACTGGTACTGACATAATTGTACCATCATGTAACCATTGTTTGTTCTAAATAAAGATATCATTACCTGAGTCAATACCCCACTTAGTACCATATGCAAGAGTTTGTTTGGTGTTGTAAATATTTCGCCAAACAAAGCATGGATTATGACTAATACTAGAATCAAGGAATTGTCCATTCAATAAATATTTAGCCTTAAATGGCCGAGAAATAAGGATATTCGGAGTGTTCATGATGTGCCACCATTGTTTTCCAAACATTTCAATATTGAAAGCTGTGAGATTTTTAAAGCCCATACATTCATCCTGTTTACTTGTAGCCATTTCATTCCAAGAGAGCTAATGAATATTTTTGACTGAGTTCCAATGAATTCCACTAGAAGGAGTTCATCATTTTTTTTTTAATTTCATCACACACAAAAAAAAAGTTGGAAGAACAAAGATGCTAACATAGCTAGAAATAGCCTATAAAATAGATTTAAGGTTTAAATATATTTTTTATGTTTGCAAATGTATTTCGTTTTAATTTTAGTTTATGTAATATTTTTTTATTTGAATTATAACCTTATAAATTCTAGCAAGTTTTAACAAAATCATTTATAAATCTTTTATAGTAAAAAAGAAAAGAAAAAGGTGACATGATTAATTTTGGATGAAGTGGCACATGGTGACCATGTAATTGTTGTTGACTAGGCAATATTTAATATTTAAAATTAAAATTTATTTTATTAACTCATTTAATTATTATATTAAAAACATAAACAAATTAATTAATAAACTAATTAAATAATAAAAAAACTCAATCATCTTCATCTTCAACCCCAAATATTTTAATAAAAACTCAACAACCTTCATCTTCAACCTGAATTTCTTCATCTTCAAATCACAAATTCTCATATCTAATCTAAATCCTAAAAATTATAATCTCTCAATTTTCTTACATCACACCTATAATTCTAACTAAAAATGCATTATCTCAGTTTTGGAAGGGGGCTCGAATTCGCAACCAAATCTACGCGAGGTAGAAAAACTTACAATAGAAGCACTAAAGCCATCCTGTGTAACATTTTTCAGTCTTCAATTAATCCTGCAAACACAAATATCAAACTATTGATCAATCCAAATTATACAAACCCTTACACGAAAAAATAAAATTAAAAAAAGAAAAATAAAATAAATTTTAGGAGGAAAATTGCAACCACTGTGATGAAAAAGGGAAAAGGATAAGAAAGACTAAGACCATAATAGGAGGCCATATCCAAAGCACAAGAAGACGAACATGTCCATAATATGTGTGGTGTAAGAAAATTGAGAGATTATAATTTTTAGGGTTTAAATCAGATATGAGAATTTGTGATTTGAAGATGAATAAATTAATTAAGGTTAAAGATGAAGGTTGTTGAGTTTTTATTATAAAAATTGAAGTTGAAGATGAAGATTATTGAGTTTTTATTATTTAATTGGTTTATTAATTAATTAATTAGATCTAAGTTTTTAATTAAACGATTAAATGAGTTAATAAAATGAATTTTAGTTTTAAATATTAAATATTGTCTAATCAACAACGACTACACGTTCACCATGTGCCACTTCATCCAAAATTAGTCCTGTCACAATTTTTTTATTAAAAAATATTCATAAAGGACTTTTTTTAAAACTAGTCAGAATTTGCAAGGGTATAAATCAAACAAAAAAATTTGCATGGACTGAAATCAAAATGAACCATATTTACAAAGATAAAAAAAATATATTTAAATCTAAATTTAATAAGTGCCTCTTGACTTGCTTATGAGAAACATTTGTTACTCCAAGACTCGAACCACACTTTTTCTTTGATAAATCTAAAAATAGCCCTTTTTTTTGGGAAATTTTCCTTTGTACCCACAAGATTAGCCATATACCCCCAAAATAGCAGCAAAATGACCATGTTGCCCTCATATAAATAATAAAAACTGCCAAAAAATTTTACATTTCATTTTCAGATTTCCGGAACAAATAATGAGTTTTTTTCCAAAATTTCCGGAAAACTTAAATAATAAGATTTCCGGTACAGAACTCTACTCCGGAAAACTTGGTTGAAGTTTTCCAGTACAGAAGGTTAACATTTAAAAAAAATTTAAAAAATTTAAAAAACTAAAAAAAAAAATGGTCTGTACCGGAAAACTTTGATGAAGTTTTCCGGTATAGAAGAGTATTCCGGAAAACTTGTTTTTGAGTTCTCCGGTACAGAAGGTTAACATTTAAAAAAAAATTTAAAAATTAATAAAAAAAAAATGTCTGTATCGGAAAACTTTGATGAAGTTTTCCGGTACAAGAAGAGTATTCCGAAAAACTTGTTTTTGAGTTCTCCGGTACAGAAGGTTAACATTTAAAAAAAATTTAAAAACTAAAAAAAAAAAAAAATGTATGTACCGGAAAATTTATGTGTATAAGTTTTCCGGAAATAGTAAAAAAGAATTGAGGGTAATTTTGGTATTTTTGAAATATTTTGGGGGTACAAGGCTAATTGTGGGGGTACAAAGGAAACTTTTCTTTTTTTGGTCCAATCATGGAACGGAGGCCCAAATATTTGTTGATACCCAAAATTACTAGTACCCCAATGATGTTTACAGTTAAGTCCCTTACATTGTGATGTAAATTGCAACGATAGAAAATCTCCGACTTTTGGAAGTTGATAGATTATTTTTCATGATATGGCTTCATTTTCAGTTGCACAGAAAAATAAGAAACAATCATATAAAAATAAGAGGTGAGAGATAATAGGCATCGTTCTAGATATCTTAACACCATGTACATCATCCCTTGTTTTCGCTTGGCAAATAAGAGTAGAAAATCCTTCGGTACAAATAATAAACAAGTATGGAGAGAGAGGATTCCTTTGACGAAGTCATATGCCCGATTTAATTGGACCTACTATATCATCATTCACAATCATAAAATAATCGATTGTTTCAACACACATCATGACCTAAGAAATCCAACGAGTTGAGAAAACCATTTTTACCATAACACCAGGTAGGTAACTCCACTCAATTATATCATATGTTTTGTCAATATCAAATTTCAAAGCAACGTCACCTGATTTTCCTTTAGTCTTGGTTTTCATATAATGCACAATCTTAATAGTTTATATAACATTATCAAGTATGGACCTGCCTAATACAAAAAATGATTGATTATCCGAGATACACTTATCAAAGACCCCTTTCAACCTATTAGCTAGTACTTTAGCTACCAACTTATACAACACATTACATAAAGTAATGGGACACCAATCCTTCATAGAGACTTGCTCATCACCTTTAGGAATAAGAGCAATATTAGTCATGTTGATATTAGATGGAAAAATATTTGTCGACAACCAAGAGACACATTCTGGATATATTTTGGCGCCACACATTGACCAAAAGTGTTGGTAGAAGTCGGGGTTGAAACCATCAGGACTAAGGCATTTGTCTAACTTCATAGAGAATGTGGCCATTAATTATGAATTCTTATAAGGTGAATGAAAGGTGCAGTGATACTAGCATTATCATACTAAGGACCAATGCAACGCCACTATGTTGTTGTTGGAAAGTATTTGAAAAATAAGTATAAACCTCGCATTATAGTTGCTCAAAAATACTTAATATGGTTAACTTTTCATATATAAGTAGTTGTCACGTGAAAAAATTGTGTTCAATTCCCTATCTCTATACTAGTGTACATTTTTGCTCCCTGACGCCAAATGCATCTTACGTAACTAGCAAGTGACTCGTGCGTTTTCTCAAAGCCACAAAATGATTAATATTACCATAATGTACCTGATTCCTCATTCGGTCAATTTTCTTCTTACATACACTAAGTAATGTCTTTTCTTCTACAATTCTAGTAGTGCCAAATAAAAAATATCCATCTATATGAATAGCAATTAAGTGCACATCTAAAATCGCATATCTCAATCCACTAATAAGTCAAGGAGCTGTTCAACTCTACCGTTTTGTTTTTTTCTCTTCAGCATATAAGATATTATTAAAACTCCCAATATTAACAAGCAAGACTAGTTTATCAAATCACTTTCTTATAAAATAAGTTCAGCTCAATGTATCTATATATTTATATAATCTATATATAAAATATTTTTAAAAATAGAGTCAAGGTGGTAATAATATAAATTATAATATAGTTTGCAGCATATACGGATCCTCCAATAAATGAGCACGTGCTTACATACTTCCAACACAATAATTCTTAACCTTTAAGTAAACTAGCTATAAATAAGTAATTAATTAATAAAATTCATATTGACATTTGTATTATATATTTGAATATATATCCTTACATTTCGTGTCAAAGGTCAGAATAAACAAAGCCGACTTTGATAAATAAAAAAAATAAAAATAAAAATAAAAAAGCCGACAGTCAGATACATATGTCATCATTCTATTTGCCTGCCAAGTTGTGGATTGATTTGATTGGACAGACTTTCATTTGAATAAAAAAAATACATTTTATGAGACTCACCATATATAATCTCATATAGAGTTTTATATCATTTAGAATTCCCTCTAAAAATTTAAATTTAAACTCAGATTTTGAAATTTCATATTTAAGTTCAAGTCAGAAGGAATTTGAGTGAAAAATACGATAATTTGTGAGGAAGAATAAATTTTTATAAATATCTAATTATAATTTAAATATATTTAGAATCTAAAATTTTCTAACACGTATTTTTCATTTACATTTTATAAGAATTACAAACTTTCATCCAAGTAGTTAAAAGCCATAATTATTTATTATTCAAAACATAATAACTAAAAGACATAATTATTTATCATTTGTAGTGTATTATGTAAGTAACTGTGGAAGATGTACAATAAAAATATTTTACTAAAAGGATCACTCATTTTAGTATTATATATTTTTTATTAAAAGACGTAAGTAGGGGTAGATATGAGTCAAATCAAATTAAGTTTTGGTTAAATAAATTTAATCCATTTTAAAAATTTGAAGTTTATATTTGATTTACATATCTATCATAAGACAATTTTTTAGGTTAGATTTGACTTTTTTAAAAGCTTATTAAACCTAAAATCATATTTAATTTTTTTTTTTATATTAAAATATTTATATACAATCATAAATAAATAGATCAACATATCTAAAACTAAATAAACTAAAA
>JBBPBS010000359.1:770182-781203 GCA_037974835.1 Cicer judaicum
ATTTAAATAGTGTATTTTAAAATATAATTTTAAGTATTTCACTTATTTTCTACAACTTTTTTTGGATAATGAAAATTTAAAAAATAATTAAAATAAAAAGTTATTTTGAGAATTTTTATAAAATTATTTCTGAAAGATATATATGTTTTTGAATGTAATTTTTATTATATTAAATATTTAAGTTATTGAATGTCAAAAATGATTTTATTTATTTATTAATAAATAATTTTAAACAACTTTTATTACTATTAATAAAAAATTTATAAAAATTATTTTTAAATATATAAAGTGAATTTTTTAAAGTCTTAAATAAACTTACAGTAAAATTAAAATAAAATTTAATAATAATAATAATAAGACTTAATTGCAGTTTTGATTCATCTATTTTAGCTGAATCGCCAAAGTAGTCCCTCCATTTTGTTTCTCTCTTGTTTTGGTCCCTCAAACAAAATTTTTGTTCAAAATTTGATAAAATATCATTTTTTTTTATATTTATTCAAGTCACATCATACCTCAAAATCCAATTGTACCTAAAATCTATGATCATAAATGGTGTAATACGATTTTAAAGAAATTTCATTAAATTTTGAACCAAAATTTTGTTTGAGGGACCTAAACTGGAGAGAAACAAAATGGGAGAACTACTTTCGGGATTCAGCTAAAATAGAGAGATCAAAACTCCATAATAATAATAATAATAATAATAATAATAATAATAATAATAATAATAATAATAATAATAATAATAATAATAATAATAATAATAATAATAATAATAATAATAATAATAATAATAATAATAATAATACTTTGTATGTACCCGTATCTTTTGTAGTTTGCAGTTGGATTACTCGTTACTCATTTATTACCATTAATAATAAAGAACTGGATAGTATATTTCTCGTTTGACTAAATTTAGAAATAAAAAACCAAATAAAATAACTTTCGTCATCACCGTCAAAACAAAAAAAAAAACTTTCGGCACCAACGAAAATGAGAAGGACGGTGATGGGTGCAACTAGTTGACAGAGAAACCAAAAGGAGCGTCTTTTTCTGCACAACACAACTTCAACTACAACTTGATTCATTCACACTCTTTCCTCTTAAACTAACCTCAATTTAATGCGTAATATCCAAACAAACTGAACCAAATCCATTAATGTGGTCCATTTCGTTTTCCTCTCTAACCTCTCTTTTTGGATTCAAATGAAATGATTTTGTTTTTTCATTTTATTTCATCCATTGTTTGAATCAAAGCTGCATCTTTTCAACTGAGGTAAAATGGGTAAGTTTGTTTTTATTAATTTTTTCTTCATTGGGTAGCTAGATTTAGTTTCATATTATATATATTTTCGCTACTTTTATGATTATGTTTGTTGGTTATATATTTTTGTTTACTCCATTGTGATGTAAAGTTCAAATACAATAGGAAGAACCCTAGATTCGCATTCTTGGGTTTAGAAATCTTGATGCCCAGGGTTTTCATTTTTTCTCTTTATTTTGACCAAATTTGTTACTTTAAGATGTTTTTATATTATTTCGAGAAAAAAAAGAAGATTTTCTCTCTATTATGTCCAATGGTATTTCATGTTTAAGGTTGGTAATGGTCTTTTTGCTTAACTTCTATTTGTAACTTTGTTTGTAATTTCCTGATTGACCCCTGAATGGATTCAGCTTGTTAAGTTTGATTTTAAGATAATGGAAAGTTAGAATAGTTTGTGGAATTCAATAGTTGGAAACATCTTAGATTAACTGTTTGGAGAGTTTACAAATTTCCAAAATTGTAGTGGCAGGAGTAGATGTGTAATTTATTTGGAAACTTACTGAGACATTCACATTCAAGCTTGCATGATCTCAAATAAATATAGTCATCGAAGTCCTGTCATGGAGAAAAATAGTTTTATAGCAGTGCAGACACAAACACTGGACCTGACCATGACGTTGACGTTGACACGTAGACACTAACAATAATTTAAGAAAGTGGTAGTGATTGAATGTAACCACGCGTGTCAGTGTCGAACACCGAACAGGTCATCAATCTGAATTTTCGATGGTGAAATATAACACTCCACTTCCCCAATCCATCATTCAATTTTAAAAATTTATTGCATTATATTTGTTGATGTTAATTTAGCAAAAGGTGCTGTCATTGTGTAGGCTTTCATATTTGATCTTCATGTGGCTGACATTTATTGTTTTTTGCAGTTATAAATATCATGTATATTGGTTTCCATTTATATGATATCTTATTGCATGTTAATTTGTTGCTAATGGCTATCTTGATTCCATTCTGTTTACAGGGAAGTTTCTTTACACTTGAAATAGCATTTTTGGAGAAAAAGGTACAAAACAACAGTTCTTGAGAGTTTTCAAGATTTGGCAATGCTGCTTCAAATTTGTATATAGTGACTTTACCAGTCAGTTACTAAAAGTTTAGAACATCTTTTTGGTTCAAACTTATAATGTATTTTCCTTTATAAAGACGAAGAAAGATGGTGTGATGCAACTATCGAGATTCTAGAAGAAGTTTCTAAACAAAAGCATGGATCCTAGAAATGAATACCAGTCTGGATCGCAGTCGGTAATGCATGATCATATGGATGACATTTATAATAGTAGAAGACCACCTGACCTCAATACATCGGAAGTTAAACCTGTACATCATTACTCAATTCAGACGGGTGAGGAATTCTCTCTTGAGTTTATGAGAGATCGGGTGAATCTTGTGAAGCCCGTGTTTTCAAATGTCGGCGATCCCAATTATGCAACAGGTTATATGGAACTCAAAGGCATTTTAGGCATCAGTCATGGAGGATCTGAAAGTGGATCAGACATTTCCATGTTATCAATGGTGGAGAAATATCCTAAGGAGTTTGATAGAATGAACGTATCAATGCTTGGAGACAGAAGCAACTATGGATCAATTCGATCGATACCAAGAACTTCAATGAATCAGGACAACAGACAGTTTGTGCATGGATATGGATATGGCTCTTCTGAAAGTTACGACAACTCGTCGATGATGATGAAGTTTCTTTGCAGCTTTGGCGGTAGAATATTACCGCGACCAAGTGACGGAAAACTAAGGTATGTTGGAGGCCAAACGCATATTCTCCGTATAAGAACGGACTTATCTTGGTACGAGCTTATGCAGAAAGCATTAGTAATCTATAACCAGGTTCATACAATTAAGTATCAGCTTCCCGGTGAAGATCTCGATGCTTTGGTATCTGTGTCATCTGATGAGGATTTACAGAATATGATGGAAGAATGTAATCATCTAGAAGATAGAGAAGGATCACAAAAGCTTAGGATGTTTTTGTTCTCAATCAGTGATTTGGAGGATGCTCAGTTTGGTCTCGGCTGCACGAATGATGATTCTGAAATCCAGTATGTTATTGCTGTTAATGGCATGGACTTGGAATCAAGAAAAAACTCCATGGTTGGTTTCAGCTTTTCTGCAAACAATATAAATGAATTAGACAGGCAAAATATTGGCGGGGAAGCTAATGGAGTCGCGGTTGAATCTACTTTTGTCGGAAATGCTCCACTGACGAACAATTTTGACTCGTCATTGCCTACTCATTTTTCACAACCAGTGCTACCAACTCCCTCGAATTCATACGAAATGTATCCACAGTTTTATGGCAATCAGATGATGCGCCAGGGTGAGCCTAATGGTCATGGTCAATATCTTATGAATCATGGAGTTAATCCTTCTTATAAACCTTTTATTGAAGAAATGCCTATTAATATGCTTCCTCATGTGCCAAATATTCAACAAGGGGTTTTCAATGAAGGTCATCCACCTAGCGGATTTCAAGTACGAAATTCAGAAATACCAGGAACTTTCATTAGAAAGATGAGTGATAGTTCAATTCAACACGGAAGTGATCTCGGGAAAGTTGTATCCTCGGAAACGCTATCGCCGTCTCCTTCGCCACTGTTTGACGGTTTCTTAAAAAATGATTTTCCTGAAGCAGCTGTTGTAGTTAATGCCCCTGAGGGACATTCTGTGCCTCCAACAAGAACAAACCAGCTCGAAGATTATGACGAGGCTTCTTCTACTTCTAGCAGTGCATACGGTACTCCTTATGTTGATTCGCGCTCCAATGCAGTTGATTTGAGTTGTCTTCATCCTCCTCCTCTTCCTAAAAGAGTTTATTATTCGGAAAGGATTCCTAGGGAGCCAGTAGAGTTGCTGAATCGGTCTTCGAAGTCGGATGATGCGCACAATTCTCAGTTTCACGTTTCGGATTTACTTTCTGGAGTCAACTCGCAGGATTCAGCTACAGACTCTGGTAACGACTTGCATGAAGATGGTTATGCCGTTGATAATGCGGCTGCAAATCATCAAATATACAAACAGATGCCTGATGCTAGCAGTCCGATGATTATGTCAAAGCTAACCGAGAATGTGAATCCTGAGTTGAAGCAGGTATTACCAGATAGCAAAGGAACCAATGATATGTTAAATAAGGACAATACGGTTTCGTTGGAAACGGAAATATCTCCGCTTGAAGGTAAATCAAACATCCCTACTTTTCACCAAGCTTCTTCTGTTAAGCACCATGATGATCCGGCATCTAATCTTCCAGATGTTGATTGGGGTGACACCTCTGTGAAAGAATCAAATGATGATTTTAACATTCATGCACTACCCGTCCCTTTGAATGCAAACACAACTACAAAAGTTGATTCTCAAGCACAAGGTGACATTCTTATTGATATTAATGATCGGTTCCCCCGTGAATTGCTTAATGATATGTTCTCCAAAGCAATACTAGAAGAAGAAGATTCCTCTAGTCAACATCCATTAGCTTCAGATGGAATGAGCCTAAGTATAAACATGGAAAATCCTGACCCCAAACGATGGTCGTATTTTCAAAAATTGGCGCAAGAAGGGGTTGACAATGCGTCTCTTATTGACCAGGATCATCTTGTTTTTTCACCTGCTATTGGAAAAGTTGTTGGAGATAATAGAGCTCAACATGTTACACCTTTAACTACTGATGAAGTTCCTCTAAACCATGCAGAATTCCATCTCAATTTTGGGGAAGAAATTCAGAAAGACTTGCATGGAAAAAATGGAACAGAAACTACTATTCTGAAATCTGATTATGATCAGTCCCAAGTTAATGAAACTGAAAGTATGCAATTTGATGCTATGTTGGAAAACGTAAGAGCACAAGAGTCAGAGTATGAGGTACCATTTTAGTTTTGTTTTTTTTTTTTGTTGAGAATCTTCCGACCGAATATGCTTATGTGCTGACACATGTTCTTATCGATTTAACTTAGGTTGGGAAATTTGAAAAGAAAAATAGCAGTCTACCTCCTCTTGATCCTTCTTTAGGAGATTTTGATATGAGTACCTTGCAGGTAAGATGTTCATTTTTGAATGTGCAAAATTTCTTCTGTGCTGTGAATTTTAAATGAATTGGTATCCTTTGTGTAAATAATTGCTATTTAATGCCATGTTTTGCTGTCTGATTCTTTATTTTTAATTTATAATGGAGGTTTTGTTAATCCGATTTCAGAAGCTTAAAATGGAAGTAAATTTGGATGCTTGCAAATTAGTATGAACATGACATTGTTGCATCAATCTATTCCCACCCACTTATTATGATATAAAGCATATGAATGTTGCGTTTGTTGCTGCAACAGGAAATAGAATCACTCAATGCTCATTATTCTAATTCTACCTGTTAGAGTATATATAAAATAACTCTGAATATCTTAGATATTATGTTTGAATATCTTATTCTATTTCCCAAGATCAACTTCTCTAATCTTAGAGTATCTTATCTCCTAGGATTAGTTTCCATATTACTTAGCTATTATTGTTATTTGTTTCCTGATTTCTCTATTTATTTAAGATTAGGAGTCTTGTATCTCTATATATAGGGGTTAGTGTTTAGTCTTTTATATCAAGTCATTCTCAATAATATTCGAAGATGCAATTGTTTTTCTCCTCTATTTATCTAAAACTCATAACCAAAGTGCTACCGGTCTCCTATATTTTTAAAAATGCCACTAAGAAAATTCCTTACAAACTTGCCGCTTCCTAGACCACGACCTCACATTCTCTCAGTGGATCAGTAGTTGCTGGTTTTTTCTTATTTTGAAATTTCCTTCCCACAACAAGATGTAAATGCATACAACTTCACTTTTAATTTAACAATTTTAGCACTTTTGTGATCATTTAGCTGTTTTTCTCTTTTGACCTTGTGACACATTTTTGTGATCATCTAGCTGTCTGTATATATCTTCAATAACATTCACATGCTTTAAATTTCAATGTCTTGGTTAAACACTGTCGTGAAAATTTAGTTCATTTGTTTCCGTGTTTTGATGCAAATTGTAGGTCATAATGAATGAAGATCTTGAAGAGCTGAAGGAACTAGGTTCTGGTACCTTTGGAACCGTATATCATGGAAAATGGCGAGGAACAGATGTTGCCATTAAGAGAATAAAGAAAACCTGCTTCACTGGTCGATCATCTGAGCAAGAGAGACTGGTAACGATAATCTTATTTGCATTTTCTTGAAAGTTTCGGTGATAATGATAATCTTTGAGAGATGTAAAATTATATCTGCTTTTTTTCAGACTGTTGAGTTCTGGCGGGAAGCTGACATTCTTTCCAAGCTTCATCATCCAAATGTGGTGGCATTTTACGGTGTGGTGCAGGATGGACCAGGAGGAACAATGGCAACTGTTACGGAGTATATGGTCGATGGTTCTCTTCGGCATGTATTACTTCGCAAGGATAGGTAATGCATACCTAGATAGAGCTTTTAATTTCTTGTGCTTAGTTTATTATTCAACCAATGTGCTCAAATATTCATTTTGTTTAATTCAGATAATTGTTTTTTTACAGGCAAAACGTTAGTAGTTAGTATATACTATATATGTTAGGACTTAGGAGGTGGAGCTAATGTTAGTAGCAGAGATTGAACCATGCATATATGTCTTTATTTAGATCGTTGTTAGTTTTTATAAGTTTGTAGCTCCTTAAATAAGAGCAGCTACTAGTATATTTTATCAAATCATAAAGAGTGTGTGGCGATGAATCTCTCATGTTTTACAGATGGATTTAATTTAACTCTAAGAATCTTTGCATGATTTTTCATTGCAGGTATCTTGATCGTCGCAAGAGATTGATAATTGCAATGGATGCAGCTTTTGGAATGGAATATTTGCACTCCAAAAATATTGTGCATTTCGACTTAAAATGTGACAATTTACTTGTAAACTTAAAAGATCCATTACGGCCAATATGCAAGGTATTGAAGCTCAAATATTTTTTCCTATTTTCCTTGAACTTAAAATGCTTTACATTTGATATAAAGAAGACTGAGAAAATTAGTTTTCCAGGTTGGTGATTTTGGTTTGTCGAAAATTAAACGAAATACCTTGGTTTCTGGTGGGGTGCGGGGCACTCTACCTTGGATGGCACCAGAGCTGCTGAATGGTAGCAGCAACAAGGTCTCAGAAAAGGTAGAATTTTGAATTGTCTCAATTAATTGCTTTTGAGCGTTTTAAAACATACATATTTTCCTATTTATTTATTTTCTATTTTAGTAATCTTCTATTCAAAAGGAATGCTTGGATCGTTCACCTCAGTAATGTTTGAACTGGAATATCTGGAAATTGAAGTATTTCAATTATAATCCATATTTATCTTCTTTGGGTATGTTTGGCAAGGCCGAACTGATAGTTAATAGTGGATAGCTTATAATTTATAAGCTCATATGACAAAAGCAGCGTTCTTTGGTAACGGTACTTCTCTCACAAGTTTGTAGCATTTTTTCTGTAGTTTATTATAGCATTTTTTTAGATCCTAAGTTAAATAGTGTTTGAGCTTATAGTGTATAATTTTTTCCTCTCATTTTTATCCTTCGTATTTTAATTGAAGAAATTGAAATATTAAACAAAAATATTCTTTTATGTCATTGTAAATTTATCGGTTAGTTTAGTTAAACTGACAATTTTATCAAATACTTCAAATTCAATATGTTAACTTATCTACTAACTTATCTGCTCTCCTCTATAAACTCATTTGCTATCAATTATCTTATCTGCTAGCCACAATTTTTTGAGAATGAGTTAACAGAGCCTGTATCTCCTTTCATTCACCTTGTTGCTTGAAGATTTTGGTTTTTGATATTGAATTTTGATTTGTAGGTTGATGTGTTCTCCTTTGGTATAGTACTATGGGAGATTCTTACCGGTGAGGAGCCCTATGCCAATATGCACTATGGTGCAATCATAGGTACCATCTTTTTCTTATGCTCTTCTTTATGTTTCTGTTGTCTTTGCAAGAGAGTCTGAACTAAATTCTTTTTGCAATCCCATAGTACTTATGAGATTATGAAAATAACTTATGAGATGTTCAGAAAGCAGTTTTCAACTTATTTCCATAAGCTCTATATAATAGCTTATAAAACAACTTAGAGCTTATATGAGAAATGACTTACACATAAACACTTGTATGGTAAATGTGTAAACACTTATATGATAAATATTTATGCTATAAGCGGTTAATAAAGCTGTTTATCCAGACATGTGGCCTGTCTGTATCATGATTAAAGGGTATTCTGAATTTCTATATACCCATGCAGGTGGTATTGTTAACAACACACTAAGACCAACAATCCCAAATTATTGTGATATTGAATGGAGAACACTTATGGAACAATGTTGGGCTCCAAATCCTGCAGCTAGGCCATCCTTCACCGAAATAGCGAGTCGATTGCGCATAATGTCCACGGCAGCTATCCAAACCAAAACAACAGGCCACAAGGCATCCAAATGATTGAAAACAAATACTCATGTTTGCTACTGTTTACTATCTTATATACCAATATTATTGCCATGGAATGGATGCTCTCTTTTTTAATATAGCATTCATTGACTGCATCCATTGAAGTAATTGATGTCTCAACAATTTTGTATGCCCCTTATATTTTGTTGTACTATTTTCTTTATGTTTAAATACAGGCCTTATTGAAATTCCAATATTGTTATAAACTAATCTGCATTCATAATAATTTTTTCTGTTTAATTAGCAATTTTTTAGTTTTTCCTTTTCTCTTGAAATCAAATCACCTGATTATTTATTTATTTTCTCGTCCCTCTAATTAAAAATAATACTTATATGGAAAAATAACACTTTTTGTTGCAACATGCAAATTGTCTTCTGAGAAACTTGCACTTACAATGAAATAAAAAACACATCTGCATTAACTATTAATTCAAAATCAAGTAGCACTATTTAATTAAGAATGCATTGAAAGTGCAAGCAAGTTATAATAATAAATATCAAGGAGACATGTGAAAGGCTAAAGAAGATACAATATTAACGATGAAAGAGGCTAGAAGATTTAATAGCAATAGAAAATGATAGAGACAGAAAGACATTTTTATTACAGAGCATCAAGATGAGATAAATATTTTATGCAATAGTGACAGAAAGTTGGTACAGGTAACAATACTCTCACTACTTAGCATTTTTTAATAATGATTAATGAGTTCAAAAATAGAGTTTAATGGCCACACTTACACTGACGGCATTCTTAAACCGTTTATTGAGTGCTTTATTTATTTATTGTTAATTTAAAATTAATTTACAATTAACAACGCACAACCTTTTTTCCCTTAAAATATACTTAGTTGTTATACTCATTATTGCAACATATCATTAAACCCGTATGTAATATTTTACTTTCTTCCAAAGAGAAAATGTTAGTATTGTGTAGTGATTAGCATCAAACCTTCTACCTCTTTATCACTTTAACTCTTCAACTATCTCATAAAAAAAAGATATAGTAGTAAAAATACAAAAGATGATAAGAGAAAGAGACCCAAAGAAATAGACCAACAAGAAGTCCAAGCCATTTGTAGTGAAGTTCAACTACCCTTAGGTATTTTACGCTTGGATCTTATTACTAGAAATAATATAATCATAAATTTAAAGATAAATCTCATACTAAAAATAAACTTAAAAATTTAATATAAATGAATTTTTTTAGAATACTTTATATTGATGTTTAAAAAGTACTAATACAATAGTTTTATTTTATTTAGATTTAAATATATCATTAGTCATAGTAATTTTAATATTTGTTTAATTTTGATTTTCGTAATTTTTTTAATTGACATCTATGCAAATACAGATTTATATATATTAATTCCTCACTCCAACTTTTGTTAAAAAATTTAATACCATGAATTTTTTTTAATAAAAAAATAAGATAAATAAGAATTTAAAAATCTGATTATTTTTTGAAAGGGTGATCAAAATTAATTTTTTTTTGTTGTTTATTAAAAGGATATAACTGTGTTAGAATATTTTAAACATTCAGAAATTTTAGAAAAAAAAAAGCGATATAAAAAAACTAATTTTTTTATTTTAAAAAATTATCAAAGCGGTATAGTAAATGTAGTGTACATGTCACTAAAATGGTTGATTTTTTAATTTTGTTTTTTAAATCCAAAATGACACACTTTAATAAAAAAGAAAACTAAGATGTCAAACTTTGTTAGTTTGCAGTAGATCGCATTTCAACATACTTGAACAAAAAATTGAGGCTAGTAGTTGGTTTTATTATAGGAATGCGACCTTCTAATCATATATATTTTTTCTTATTTTTTTACATCAAAATAATATAAAAACGAAAATTAATAAATAAATCATGAATAATAATAATAATAATTAATTATTAATAATATAAAAATTAGTAAAAAAAATAAAAAAAAATTATAAAAACTGATTGTAATTATCAATAATATTTTGAATTATGATTGAGTAACTGATGTAATTTATATATGTAACCAATATAATTCATATATATAACTAAACATATCATCCTTTTTTTTCTTTAAAAAAAATTGAGTATATATCAAACAAAAAACGTGCTATGAAACAATCTATATATGCTAATTTATATATCAATCTAAATCTGGATACAAAATAGGAGTAAGTTTTTAATTTATTTGCATCATCACAAATAATAGTAAGT
>JBBPBS010000359.1:784778-795095 GCA_037974835.1 Cicer judaicum
ACTAAAACATTACTTGAAATTAAATTAAAGGACCACGAATATAATATAAACTAATCAATAAGACCAAACCTGCAACATATCATATTAAATATTTATCTTCATATAAGACTATTTGAGTCAATTCACCCTTCTCAAAAATATTTCATTTTAGGACCATTCTCAATTCAATTGAAAATAGTTTAAAAAACATAAAGGCCATCCGTGAATTGATGACAAATGGCATCAGCACACTTACTTTTCTTAAATAGATAATAAAAGAAAAGATTTCAATTAAAATAGATACATAAGTAAATAGATGATAAATACACTTTTGGTATTAAAATAGTATAGACAAAAACTAAAACATTACTTGAAATTAAATTAAAGGACCACGAATATAATATAAACTAATCAATAAGACCAAACCTGCAACATATCATATTAAATATTTATCTTCATATAAGACTATTTGAGTCAATTCATTCTTCTCAAAAATATTTCATTTTAGGACCATTCTCAATTTAATTGAAAATAGTTTAAAAAACATAAAGGCCATCCGTGAATTGATGACAAATGGCATCAGCACTTACTTTTCTTAAATAGATAATAAAAGAAAAGATTTCAATTAAAATAGATACATAAGTAAATAGATGATAAATACACTTTTGGTATTAAAATAGTATAGGCAACTTTTCTTATAAAAAATAATATAGGCAACTTTCAATTAATTCTGCTGCATTCAAATTATATAACTCATAAAATATCAATTAGTTAATTTATTTTTCATAAAATATCAATTAATTAATTCTGTTGTATATATTTTGAAATGGTAGTATTAATTTCATTTGATATATTTATTATTCTCTCGGATGTTTTAATATACATAAAAAAAACCAAAATTAAATAAATTTTTATTGCAACAACTTTTTGTTTTTTTATATATTTTACAAAAATTATGATAATGTATTTATTAAATACATTAAATAAGGTAAAAGAAAATAAATACTTTTTAAAAGTCGTGACTTTTTATTATAAATAAAAAACAAAACAACCTTAAAAACATTTCTTACATTAAAGATAGAAAGAGTATTGCATACCGACTTAACGATTAACGAACTGTTGCCGTAATAATAAAGTAAAATAAAAGAGCAGAAAGTTTGTAATAAAATAAAAAGCAAATTTTGTGTGTTACTATCTGCTGCATTAACTACAGCACGCAATTTGATTGAGTAAACAATCTAAACCATTGATTTGAAATCAAATAGTTTAGATTATACAGATAAATTTTCCTAATTAATCAATTTTAGCCGTCGATTCAAATCAACGGCAGAAATACAGTACTAAATAACACAGTTGTTACGTGTAATCTGTATCCCTAGACCTTTGTAGACTTGGTTGATTCTTCACTCTTTTTTTGACTATTTAGCTGACACAACAGAACAAATTTTATTTTATTTCACAACAGAAACATACAAGCTTTCTAGTCTTCTACAATCCACAAATATTAGAGAGAGAAAAACAATTATTTGTGTCTGTGTGTTAGACAGAAGAGAGAGAGAGAGAGAAAGAGTGTGTGACTGTGTGTATGTTGAGCTGTCATTTTGTTCCAAAAAGTATCATCCAATTACAACTAGATTCAGATTGTTTGCAACTCCAAAATAAATAAAATCAAAACATGGGATAGACAAACAAAGTTTCATTCCTTTTTTTTCTTCTTTCTTTACATATAGATCTTTTTCTTCTTCTTCTTCTTCTTCCTTTTTTTAAGATACTAAATAACCAACCATGGTTCATACTCTGAAACCTTCTTGAAAACAATCATCAATCAGGTATATTGATAATTCTGTTTATTTTTCTTCCTGATCCAGTGTTTTTTTTTTAAATTCTTTTGTGATTGTTATCTCTTTTGATGAGTTAAATCAAACTTGATTTATGAAATTCTGATAATCTATGCTGTGTTTTGAAATTTTGATGGATTAAGGTTGAAGTTAGGATCTTCAAATTTTGTGGATTTTTTATTTCATAATCTTGACGAGAGTTGACCAGAATTGATATTATTATCTATCAAATTTTTTTTCTTAGGTGGTTAAGTGATTACTTAAATTGTTTGTTCAATTATACTTCATATACTCCTTGCATGTGATTTGGTTTGTTTTGATGCATGTTTGGAATTACAGTGAATTCGACGAAATCGTGATGGCATCCTGATTTCGTTGAAGTTCTAAATAGCTTTTGGTAAAATTATTGTGGCAGACTATGATTCCATCAAATTCACCATTAATCCAAACATGCATTTAGGAATGATTTATTTTTTCTGGTTACTGTTGGGTTTTGCTTCATTGCAAGTGGTTCTGCAAATTAGCAATTACCAATTCCTTAGCTGATGCTTATTAAATGATAAAATTTTGATTTTTTTGGAACATTATGGTCCATTTTATAAATGCTTTTCTTTTTCGTAGTAATTTAGGGTACACAATTAAAAGTAGTTGTTGTAGAATGAACTTGGGGTTGAAATAAATAAATAAATTTGTTCATAGTACCTATGGTATATTTGAGATCATATTTCTAATAGCTGAATTGTTGATGATAGTTTCTTCCAATTGTTTATATCAGTTACTGTTCTTGTAATCTCTTCTGTTTTGTATCTGTTCCCTTAAATTAATATTGTTTTTTCTATCATCTGTTGTTACATCTTAATCTCATTCTAACACAGTTTCTAAATTTTATCACTCTTACAGGGTGACATTTTGATGATAATTTGATCATCAAATAAAGTACTTGGTCTTAAGAGTTCTGAAGATTTTGGAAGCTTCTTCATACATTGATTATGGTGACATAAACTGGTGCATTAATAAAGGTTCTCTCCAGCTCATTGCTATAGATAAAAAGTTCAAACTTTTTGGAGTTGTTTAATAACTTAGTAGTCTTATCAATGGGATTTGGAATTTACAGTAATTGGTTGCATTAGTTTTTACATGATGTTTAGTTTCTTCCCAGTACTGTGGCATTGCAGTAAACTCCGACATTTAACATTACAAATGATGATTTGATTTGACAATCAAGAATGCAGAAACATCAATACAATTCGATGGAACCTCGAAATGAGGAGTTCCATTCTGCGCCACAACCGGTCCTGCAAGACCATTTGGACGGCATGCATACCAATACAAGGCCTCCTCCTTCCTTTAACAACGTGCTCGAAAATAAACCTGTACATAATTTCTCCATACAGACTGGTGAGGAATTTTCTCTCGAGTTTATGAGAGATAGGGTGAATCTTAGGAAGCCGTCCTTTCCGAATGTCGTAGGTGATCCAAATTATTCAACAGGGTATATGGAATTGAAAGGCATTTTAGGCCATTCAGGTTCTGAAAGCGGTTCTGATATTTCTATGCTCGCGAATATTGAAAAAGGTCCGAAAGAATTTGACAGAAGGAATTCTTCTCTACACCAGGACAGAAGTAGTTATGGCTCAGCTCGATCGATTCCTAGAACATTGTCTAATCAAGATAATAACCGTGTCCTTCAAGGTATTTCATCTTCTGGAGCTTCTGAGAGCTCACCTATGAAGATGAAGATTCTATGCAGCTTTGGTGGTAAAATATTACCACGTCCGAGTGATGGAAAGCTTAGATATGTTGGGGGTGAAACACGGATTATTAATATTAGAAAGGACGTAAGTTGGCCGGAGCTTATGCTGAAAATATCATCAATCTATAATGATACTCATGTAATGAAGTATCAGCTCCCTGGAGAAGATCTTGATGCCCTTGTTTCAGTATCTTCTGATGAGGATCTGCGGAATATGATGGAGGAATGTCATGATCTACAAAGAAGGAGAGGATCGTTAAAGCTTAGGATGTTCCTATTCTCTATAAATGATTTGGATGATACTCAGTTTGGTCTAGGTAGCGTGGATGGGGATTCCGAAATCCAGTATGTAGTTGCTGTTAATGGCATGAACATGGAATCAAGAAGCAACTCTATCCTTCATAATATCGGAAGTTCTAATAATATACATGAATTAGATAGACAAAGTATTGGCAAGGAGACTAAAAGAATTGCTGTAGAATCATATGGTGTCGGAAGTTCATCCTTGACTGGCAATGTTAACTCCGTATTGACGACAATTCAGCCTTCGCAACCGATGCTGCCAACCTCCTCAAATGCTTATGAAGCCTATCCATTCTTTTATGATGATCAAATCAATCACCATGGGGGAACTAGTCAATATCCAATACACCAAGGTCCTTATCCTTCTAACAAATCCGCTCGCAATCTTGGAGAGGTTTCAGTTTCTTTGCCTACTCATGGTCTTGTAAACCAAGGAATCGTGAGCGAAGTGCAAGCGTCCGGTGAGTTGCAAGTACAAATGTCTGATATTCCATCAATGCAGGTTAAAAGAAAGGGTGATAATGTGATTCATACAGGGAATGATCGAGGAAAAGTTTTAACAACAGAAGCACCGTATCCTATTCCTTCGCATCAGTTCGAGGGAAGTTTGCAAGGTAATTTATCAGAGGCACCGGTTCCAGCTTCTGTAACAGAAGTGCTTCATCCTGCATTTCCATTAGAAAACAAGAGTAAGCACCAGCCATCTGAAGATTCCTCTTCATTGATTAGTCCTGCGAATCCTACACAGATTTTAAGATCTGGTGAAGATGACTTCTATACTGCATCCGCAGATGCATTCAGTCGTGCTCTTGTTGATGCCGAGTCGAATGTGATTGATTTCAGTTGCCTTGAACCACCCCCACTTCCTAATAGAGTATACTATTCAGAGAGAATTATTCACAGGGAGCAGGCAGATTTGTTAAACCGGTCTGCAAAGTCAGATGATGCATATGGTTCTCACTTACTCATGTCGGATTTACTTTCTGATTTGAATCATATGAATTCAGTTAATGAATCCAGCGACAGTTTACACAACGAGAATCTGTCAAATCTTAACACGGTGTCCAACTCGTCTGAAAAGCATGGCCATACCATCAGCAAACATTTGCCCGATGCAATAAGTCAGGCGAATACAAAGTTATATCAGCTCATGGATTCTGATTTGAAGCCTGTATTAGCAGATAACAAAATTTCGAGACACGAGGATCAGGTCCGTGGTTCAGAAAATGAGACAAGCATCTCCAAAGATAACCATAAGATTCTACAAGTTGATGAAACCAAGGGCACTGGAAATCTAGCATTTCGCCGAGTTCCTTCTGTTGAACATAATGAGAATCTAGCATCTAAGGTCCAAGCACTGCCTCTTGATGCTAAATCCAAACCTTCTCAGGGTGACATTCTGATTGATATCGACGACAGGTTTCCTCGCGATTTCCTTTATGATATGTTCTCGAAAGCAATTCATTCTGAAGATTCTTCAAATATTAGTCCATTGCAAGCTGATAGAGCAGGTTTGAGCTTAAAAATGGACAACCATGAGCCTAAAAGTTGGTCATATTTTCAGAAGTTGGCAAATGAAGGGTTTGATAATGTTTCTCTAATTGATCAGGATAATCTTGTTTCTCTAATGGACAGTAAGTTAAAGCACTCAGCTCCTCTACCAGCAGATGGTGTTATTATGACAGCAAACATGGAATCAAACCTAAATTTTGGAGACGAAAATCAGAATATCTTACCTGTAACAGCTAAATCAGAAGCTATTGTTTTTCATCCTGAAAATAATTATTCTGAACTTAAGGGAAATGAAAATAAGAACATCAACACAACGGTGGAAAATGTTAGACCACAGGAATCTGAATATCAGGTATATTCTTAATGGCTCTTTATCTTATGAGTCTGCATGAATATGTTTCTGTGTGCTGACAAATTGTTCGATGGACTGAATGTAGGATGGCAATAACGAGACAAGAGATGTTGGTGTATCTCCTCAAGATATTAGTTTTGAGGAATTTGACATTAGTACTTTGCAGGTACCATTCTTCAGCGGCAACGCTAATGCATTATATCTATGTTTTTCATTATCATTCCAATTCTTCAAAATTTCTTCTTTCTCAGCATGCAACATTTATTACATTTTTCCTTACATAAAACTAATACTGTCTAAGATTTGATCTTAAACTTGCAATATTAGTTTATGGTTCAATAGTAGGTATGTTCTAATATTATTACATTGCATATCGTAACAACATTATAAAGTTGAAGTTCGTATGTTCTAATATTATTACATTGCATATATTTATGACACACATGACAGATCATAATGAATGCGGATCTTGAAGAGCTGAGAGAACTGGGCTCTGGTACTTTTGGGACTGTTTATCATGGAAAATGGCGGGGATCAGATGTCGCAATTAAAAGAATCAAGAAAAGTTGCTTCTCTGGCCGGTCTTCTGAACAAGAGAGACTGGTAACTTGTCTGTAAATCGCATGGCGTGATTTTTATTTTCCATGCAACTCATTTATTAGAATGACTTACATTGATGAAATTCATGTCCACTTTTAGACCATAGAGTTCTGGCGGGAAGCGGACATACTTTCCAAGCTTCATCATCCAAATGTGGTGGCATTTTATGGGGTAGTTCAAGATGGACCTGGAGGAACAATGGCAACTGTCACAGAATTCATGGTGGATGGTTCTCTTCGGCATGTTTTGCTACGGAAGGATAGGTAATGCATCTTATCAAATGGCTCATTATTCAATCGTTGCTACTTGTTATGATCTTTAGATATCATAAACTATTTTATCATCAAAAAAATTGTTGAAGGGATTTTTGTGTGATCTTATCATGGTTCCATCCAGGTATCTTGATCGCCGCAAGAGGCTGATAATTGCCATGGACGCAGCTTTTGGAATGGAGTATTTACATGCAAAAAATATTGTTCATTTTGACTTGAAATGTGATAATTTGCTTGTGAACTTGAAGGATCCTTTAAGGCCAATATGCAAGGTATTTTTATTCATGTGTTGGGGGATTATGATTTATTCAGTTAAACTGTCTTCAGTATTTTGACAATGTTGAGAAACTTAATTTTCATCAGGTAGGCGATTTTGGCCTGTCAAAAATTAAGCGAAATACCCTGGTGACTGGTGGTGTGCGTGGAACTCTACCTTGGATGGCACCAGAGCTGCTGAATGGGAGCAGCAATAAGGTTTCTGAAAAGGTAAAACTTAACATCATCTGTGGAAATTTAGAATCTCCATTAGTAGCAATAAAAGGGATTCGGGTCATCCGATTGGAGTTGAGAGTTGAAAGAGTTAAGCAAACTTAGGTTCAAACCCTGGTGAAACTTGAAAGAGAAAGTATTAACATAACAATTAATATACTAATATTTTCTGATGAAAAACTATCAGTATAGTTTAGTAACAATGATTGAAGAAATTGCCAAGTTAACTTATGTTTACCTTCTATTAGATATATAAATTTTCACCAAAAATCTTGTTACTCAATTGACACCAGCCTAAGCTTTTAGCTCTCCAATCTGTTGTAGAGATTCAACATTTTACGTTGACTAAAATAAAAATAAAACCAGAGTTTACTTTGTGTGGGTTATGTCCTTTGCTGTCCCTCTTTATCTCATTGATTTTGAAGCCTTGATGACTAATGGTATCTTGCTAAATCCTTAGGTTGATGTGTTCTCCTTTGGCATTGTATTATGGGAGATTCTTACCGGTGAGGAGCCATATGCTAATATGCACTATGGTGCCATTATAGGTACTATTATTTTCTCTTCTCTATGAAACCTTGTTTACAGTAGCTTGGACTCAAGTTGTGCTAAACCTTTCTAAAGCACTAGCTTGCATCAATTGTACTTTCATAGCATTGATAGAATTTTAATTGTTAGAGCAACAAATCTGTATCTAAAGAAAATAAATAAATAAATAAATAAATCCACACAAGAACACAAACGATTGATCAGAGTTCAGCCAATTGTGCCTATATCTCTGGCAGCAGAGTGATTGTAGTTTTCTGATTATGCAATGCTTAGCATTACAAAGTACAATGCAATGTTTAAATACTACGGTATAGATTACAAGTCCACTATGCTCATTGTGCTTTCGGCTCCATTCGCTTCGCTATGCTCGAGCGTCTGCCCAGTTATGAGTGAATATGAGTCATACTCAACATTAATTAAATCTCATAATAATTGATATACAATATCTGAACTTATCTGTTATGAATAGACCAAATCAATGCAGCCAATGGAAATCAAGGTAAATGTGGCAAAACAAAATTAAAGAATAGCACACAAGTGATACTATTTCAATTTACTTACTCCAAGACCAAATGAATAGATAGATGATAGAAACAAAACAACCCTTACACTGACTCTGACACATACACTGCTAATGTAAAAAACATAGGACATCGACATCAATACATATATATTTTCATTTATTTATTATAATTAAATAAAATACGAACATCATTTATAAAAGATCTAAATTGAAAATCAAAATGTATATATGCATCTGAATTGAGAAATTTGTTTCATTGTAAAAAAAATTCTAAAACATCATATGCTAGTCTTTCACCTTCATCCATCTATCTATTACCGACAACCTAAAACGTTATTTTATCAAATTTAAGTTTTTAAAACTCCCATTGATCATGCATATGCGATAGTTTTTCAAATGCCCAGTTAAAGTACTAGTATATTACTTTTAAGAGATTTTGTTATTCTAATTCTTTTAGGAAACAATTAGAACAGGTGTCCATTACTAGTGTAGATGAGCCTCTTATGTGTCTAAGGTGTGTCGAAGCAAAGGAAAAAAAGTTATTTTAGGGACACTTATATGAGTTGTCAGACACGTGTTATAAGAGATTTGTTCTTTCGTGGAGCCTCAGAATAAATTTATGTTTCCCTTGCATGCATGCATGCATTTCTGAAAAATTTTCTGTGATAATTGTTTAACATATCAGGAACTTTACATGAGCTACTTTCTCACACTTGTTCTGTATCTGCCTCACTTATACCTATATTTTCCCTCACTCTTGCACACTCTCATATACAGGCGGTATTGTGAACAATACATTAAGACCTTCAATCCCAAGTTATTGTGATCTAGAATGGAGAACATTAATGGAGCAGTGTTGGGCACCTAACCCTGCTGTCAGACCATCCTTTACAGAAATTGCGCGCCGCTTGCGCGTGATGTCTGCAGCTGCTATTCAGACCAAAGGACAAGGACACAAGGCATCTAAATGATAATCAACAGATTTGATCTGATGCACACATATGTATGTATGTATTACATATTAAATACATTCAATTGAGCTATAAAAAATGTATATGAGTTAAAACTATATGAGGAACATCTATAGCTGTTTGTATTGTAATTTCCTGCTGTATCCATCTTTAGTTTCTTTTGCTGATTGTATATATATGTCAATATGTGTGAAACCATATATTATAGGATTGTTCAACAACATTTGGACTTATATTGTTAATTTTAGTGTGTATTGTGTACTTTAAGTTGCCTCCTTTTACTTTCTTAGCATAGGTGGTTTATTTAGATATCATTTAGCAAAAAAGAAAAAAGATAAAAATTGTAAACTATTTATGAAATATATATACGACGATGCATATATCTCTTTCTTTCTATTTTGTTTTTGTCTTTCTTTGTCATTCACTTCTCAAGCAGAAATATTAACAATACATGGTTCACTCAAATCAATGAAATCATCACCAACATCTTCCATAACCATTAGTACAAAGTCACTTTGATATGAACCAATTGATGGTCATACTGATTTGGTGTATCTTTTAAAATACACTTTTATGTACATAACTGTGCCTGGAGATGACAAAAGAATGTGCCGTGGGTATCCACTGATAAGATCCGTTACGGACCTACAATAGGTAACTGCAGATAAACTAAACTGGTATTGGTATTTATTGCATCCAGCTGGCACCCATATTCTTACTTTATTAACTTTACAAATATTATTATTTTATGGCCACTTTTATGTTGTATTGGTTATTTTTTTTTAAAATTCTATCATAATTAATTACACAATGGTCTTGTGTTTAAATTTAGATAGTCATCAGACATTAAGGATTACATGTATGAATTTTTCTTTTTCTTTTTTGATAAAGTTACATAGATGACCTATGAGAATGTCCTGTCATGACTTTTATATGAAACATATGAGCAAATCTAAAAATTACATTATTTCAATTTTTTGAGCCTGATAGAAAAGTACAGTAATCTAAGATTTAATTTACCGATAAAAAAGTACAGTAGTTAGTATATATATATATATATATATATATATATATATATATATATTAAAATTATACAATTTAATTTACCGTCAATTAAAATTATAAATTATAGTCAATTTCATTGATTAAAATTGAAATGTCGAATAATCAAAATTT
>JBBPBS010000359.1:801576-830805 GCA_037974835.1 Cicer judaicum
CAAGAGCAGCCACTGCAGCAACAAAATGGGATGAAATTTGCACCAGGTGTTAGCCAAATGGCATATTCTTCTCACCACCGCACTCAAGAGCAGCAACAGCAACAACATGTGATGAAATCTGTACCAGGTACTAGCCAAATGGTGAATTCTTCTCACCACCAGATTCAAGAACAGCAGCTGCAGAAACAAAATGGGATGAAATTTACACCGATTGCTAGCCAAATACCGTATTCTTCTCAAAACCAGACTCCCGAGCAACAACAGAAGCAACATGTTATGGAAGTTGCACCAGGTGGTAGCCAAATGGTGTATTCATCTAATTACCCGACTGTTCCCATGGTGGCTTCTGGAACACCTTCAATACCTGATTCCGTACTCCAACTTGCAAAGCAGCCAGAACAACATTTCCACCATCAACAGAAGCAACAGAAACCACAGCAGCTTCAAATGTTGTGGGAAAACCAAATGCAAGAAATTCAGCAAATTGTTGACTTTAAAAGCTTCACTATCCCGATTGGTCGTATAAAAAGGATAATGAAAGCTGATGAAGATGTCCGGATGATTGCACAAGAAGCTTTAGTTGTATTTGTAAAAGCATGTGAAATGGTCACATTAGAGCTGACTTTGCGATCTTGGATCCATGCACAAGAGAAGAAGAGGAATACACTACAAAAGAATGATATAGCAGCTGCTATTAAAAGCAATTATGCTTTTGATTTCTTGGAATATAGCATTCCATTTCCAAGCGGTGAGTTAAAAAAAAAAGCGGTTGGAATTGCAAATGATACTATTCCAATAATGGATCCTCCATCCGATCTGCCATATTATCATGGTCCACCACAGTACCCTGTAGGTCCTACAGGGATGATCATGGGAAACCCAGTTGCTCAAGCAGCACTAAATTCTACCCAGCAGCCTCAACTTCCTGTGCCTTTCATGCCATGGCTACATGCATACCCCCAGCAGCTTCAACCTCCTTTGCCTTTCATGCCATGGCCATATGAACATCCCCCGCAGCAGCAGCAGCAACAACCGCAATAGCAACAAACAGACTCTTAATGAATAGGAAGTTATATTAGTTTGCAGTTGTCCATAACTAGTGAGCATAGATGATTAGGAAGTTTCAAATGATGAAAATGTTTGTACAGCTACCAAAGAAGCAGATTGAATTATTTTTTTCACTGCCATTGCAATGGCTGAGTTAAAGCTCATATGCTAAGCACATACCAGCTGTTTTTTTCATGATACAGCTTGAACTCATCATGTTTAAAAATGACATTAACATTCTTTTGTTGAAGTTGGCATATGCATAGTAAATTGCTCTTCAATTCTAAAACATAACACACTTCAGCGTATGTTTGGTTCAGCCCATCAATGTTCAACCTGATGCTTCTTTTTCCACTAAAGTTTTATAGATTCTCTAAATTTATATTAAAATTTGAAGAACCAATCTTTACTACCACACATATGATTGTTGCAGCGAGAGTCAAGAAACCATTGTACCTTGTCTTTAACTTCTTTCTTTGATTCTTCTTTGTGTGCCATGAGAAGCATTTCTTCGTCAAATTCAGTGTAATTGACACTTTCTTCCCAATTAGGACACTCATATTGATAGGGTCTTAATTTGTGAAATTTGTAACACTATGACTTGCTTTTTGAAGGATTGTCTCCCTCTACCTCCACCACCTTTCATCATCTACCTCACTTTTTTCTTGTTCTACCACCATTAGAAACTTGTAAGGCTTGTTCTTCTTCCTTGAACTTTGCTATTGACACAAATTGTAAAGACTAGTAGAGTATTTGGTGCCAAAACACTTGTATTCAAGGAATATCACAAGCTTATTTATACAATAGACTCATAATATTTGAGTTAGTTAGATTAATTTAATCCAACCAATTTAACTATCTACATGACAATTACACAAAACAACTTCTAGAAATTACAAGTACTTTATCAAATATGGTTTTGGAGATTTGAACGAAAACTAGCTACAACATACTCAAGGTTCTCCATTGAGACACATTAGTCAATTTCAATGCCAAATGTGTGAATATTTTGTTGATATAATTCTATACTGGTTCACATAGAACCACTTGTGTATAAACTATGATGTATCAATATTTTATTTTTTCTTTTGCGGCTTACACGATATGTTTTGATTGGTCGATTAGCTATAATATATTGTTGATACATATAAACACAAGATAAACTCTAATGCGCCAGACACAGTTGATTTTTATTTTTCTATGAATCTTTACAATTAGGATATATAATTTATGTTTAATGTTGAAAATCTATTGATTAACTGCAACACACACATAATTTATACATGAATTGAAATAGATACATTTTTTACATCAATCGAACTATTCAACTATTAATTTTAATTTTCTCACTTATACATCAATTGAAACAAATGCATTTTTTATCACCCTAGTTCACCATTTTTCTTTAGTCATATTCTTACTTTCATCACTATCTTTGGTCATCCTCAAATAACATGTATCTGATATTCTTTCTATTCACAGTAAACATTGTTGGACATAAACAAACTTTTAATAGTAGAAACTGGACTAAATGATTCTTTTGGTCATTTATCTCCTTTAAGGTTTCGTTTTGGTCATTTAACGAATTTTTATTCTGTTATGGTTTGTTAACTATAGTTCTATTAGCCACTTTGGTCTTTTCCTTTAGTTTTAATAAAAAACTGTTAAGTATATCAATTTGGATGTTTGACTAGGTTGGTTACGGTTTCAGTCATCTTCATATAATTAATTTATTTATAGATATTACCTGAATAATTGAATAATACCAAACTATGCTATTATGTGTTGGGCAAATTTGATTTTGTTTTTTGACAGGTTCCTAGGAATGAAAATCCTTCTGTTTTGATTTCTTTTGCCTAAAAAACACTTAATGCTGGTCAAATTATATCTAAGTTGCATATCATTGAACTGGGTGGATAGCCAGGTCTGCAAATTCTTACCTTATTCACATCTATCTCTCATGCCTTTATTTTATGGGCAATATGTCTTCAAGATAAATCTATATTTTAATGCCAACCCAGTTGTCCAATCTCGAGTTTCCAAATTTAATGTTTCTGGTAAATCTAAAAAAGAAATTGGTTATTTACATCAACATCGAGGCCCATGGCGCCTATGTGGCCCACAATTATATATAACTATCCGACATCTCACTAAAATATCTTACCGTTGTCTTTGTTGAGCTATAAAACCCTCCGAATCATTCTGATCAGACCATAATCAAGAAAAGTTCTTTTTTTGTCACTCGAACAAGAAATTGTTTCTCTCTCTCGTTATCCTCTCGAATCCCGATTACAATGTCGAAGTTAAACCAAGAACCTCCATCTATTATGATCAGAGAGGTTTGGGCTTCAAACTTAGCCTACGAGTTTTATCTCATTCGTGAAGCCATTGGTAGCTATCCTTTCGTATCAATGGATACTGAGTTTCCCGGTGTTATTCATTTTGACGCCACTGTCCTTTCTCATCGCCGCCAAACTCAGTCACCAGCCTATTGCTATAAATACTTAAAGGCCAACGTTGATACTTTGAAACTCATTCAAGTGGGTCTCACTTTAACTGACGCTAAAGGTAATCTCCCTCAGTTTGGAAGTAACAAAGCTTATATATGGCAATTCAATTTCTGCGATTTTAATATAGAGTGTGATCTTTGTAATCCTGCTTCTATTGACCTGCTTCGCCATCAAGGTATTGATTTCAATCGAAATCGTTCTTATGGGATAGATTCGGCTCGTTTTGGTGAAATGCTGATTACGTCTGGACTCGTGTTCAACCCATCCGTTGTTTGGGTTACGTTCCATGGTACCTATGATTTTGGATATTTGGTTAAGGTTTTGACTCGACAGAATTTACCCGACAGATTGGAGGATTTTCTTTATGTTTTAAGGAACTTTTTGGGATATAATGTTTATGATATTAAACATGTTATTCGGTACTGCAATGGTTTGTACGGCGGACTTGAGCGGGTGGCTGATACATTGAATGTGAGTCGGGCAGTTGGAAAGTCTCATCAAGCAGCTTCGGATAGTTTGTTGACATGGCATACATTTCAAAAGATGATTGATCTCTATTTTTTTAACAAAGAAGCTCACAAACACGCAGGTGTTCTATTTGGATTAGAGATTAAAGTTTAGAGTAGCCGATGATCTAGTTGAATTAGAGACAACAGTTTAGATTAGTGTTCTCTTTAGATTAGAGAATACATTTAGAGGAGTGTTCTCTTTCAATTAGAGAATATATCTTAGAGAAACCTGAAAAATTGTAAATTGTAAAAAAATATATTATATATGAAAATATAATTCTTTTGGTTATTTTGTTTTTGAATATTTATTCTCATTTTCTTATACTAGTTTTTCTTTTGTTGATATTTTATGTAGTTTTAAAATGATAATTGTGGATAGTTTTTTCGAAAATTTGATGAAGAATAATTTGATTCCAATATGAAATGAGAGAGTTGAAATTGATATGATTGAGTTTTATGATGTGAGTGATAAACTATTTCAATATACTATGATTTGCAGAAAAATTATTTTATTTTCACTAATTGAAACCTGTTTAAATTAAATAAGTTGGATTAAAATTGAAATTGTGTAGGATAATATAAAGTAAAAATTGAAATTGGTTGTAGTGTACATTTTTAATATGCATATTTCCAAATCAAAAACTATATAGGATCTGCAATATTTACGTAACTATTGTTTGTTAGCTTTAAGTGTAGATTGAAGTTTTGTTAAGAGAGCTGCAATATTTTGCTTCCAATAATAATTAAAAGAATAAAATCTAAAAAAATACTATAATAATAGCACTAAAATATTTATAAAAAAGAATTAAGGGTATGACTTATTTTTTAAACTTACAAAGCCGTAAAATATTTATAAAAAAGAATTAAGTACAACAAAAATATTATGTTTGATATGCTATTCTTGCAATTTATTTTAAAATCTCAAATATATACTAAAATTTATTTTTATACCCTAAAATGTATCCTTATCATAAGCTCTTTTCATCTCATCCAATAAACAAACTAATCAAATTGAGAGTATTTTTTCTCTCTCTCATTTTTTTCTTTTAATTTCAACTTAAATAATAATAATGTGCAAGTAGAATTTTGAAGAACCTATCTAAACCAAAATTTGATTAAAGTTTGAACGTGAAACTTTTAAGAATTTGATAAGTCACCATGTGTAATTGCGGTGTGATGTTAAAATAATCACAATTAAAACTGCACCACAATGCCATAATAGTCTAAATGACAATCAACTATATAGTGATCATACAAAATATTGTTTTTATTTTATTTTATCTTGTCTTTGTATCATAAATTTAGAGAGTGTTTAAATAATTAAGAATATATTAGTGATAGAGATATGATAATTAAATAGATATAATTATAAGATTTTAGAGAGAAAATAAATGTATGAGATAAAACATAAATAAATATTAGTTTGATTCTAATAAAAAAGAAATAAACTTATACTACAATACAATACGCAACAAGCTCAATACTAAAAAATCCGCCTTTAACCACAAATCATGTTTAAATCATAATAAATAACTAAATAACTAAATTTATAATTCGTTTAATTTTACTAAAAAGAAACTATATTTCTTAATTTAAATTATACACTATATTTCTTAGACAATTTTCGGTAAAACAAAATTATATATTGATATATTAAAGATTTAAAAAAAAAGTAAATCTTTTAGGATATTTTTCTTTGAAAAGCCCAACCGCAGAATCGTTTTTCTCACAACTAATGCCTATATAAATACAAGGGTTGAAGCGTTTTTTTTTATTATAAAGTATTGTGATTACTTAATTTTCTCTTGTATCCTTAATTCTCTCACTCAAATATTCTTTAGTTGAAAATTATGGCTGCAGAAAAATCATCCATAAAGATGATCACGTTGATTGCCGCAGACAACTCTGTTTTTGAGGTAGAAGCTAATGTCGCGAAAGAGATGAAAACCGTACAATCTTATATCGATGAAATTGATCAAAACACCGTATCGATTCCTCTCCCCAATGTATTCGGTAAAGATCTTGCTATGATAATCGAGTATTGTAAGAAACACGGTTCAGAGGAAGAAACTAATGAAGCTAAAGAGGCATTTGATGTTGAATTCGTTAAGAGGATGAAAAGCGATGACAAATTACGCCTCATTCAGGCGGCAAGTTATCTCAACATTGAAACTCTTCTTCAATTTTTGGCAAAGGCTATTGCTGATGAAATTAAAAACCAGAGTGTTGAATTTGTTCGTGACTATTTTCACATCGACAATGATTTTACGCCCGAAGAAGAATTGGAGTTACGCAAAGAGAATGAATGGGCTTTTAAGATCTGATTTGTTTATTGGATTCCAAAATAAGATTAGAAATTACTCTATTTGTGTTATATATTAGAACTTGAATGTTGATTATTTGGTTAAGCTGTATGGAAAATAGTTTAGTTTTGCGATTTGATTTCATAGTGTTTTTTATATAACTATTTGATTGTATTTCTTGTTTTTATTTTCTCTATTTTCTGCAAATTCATAAAAAAATAAGTACTGTAAATTAAATCAATTCTTAAATTGATACTTTTCTTCTTGCAAGATGATGATGTGAAATCGATACCGATACAATTATAAAATTGACCATTAATGTTACTTTGGTTATTAAAAAGTGATTTGTTTATTAGATTCTAAAAGAAGATTAGAAATTATCGTATTTGTGTTAGAAGAAATTTGAGTGTTGAATTTTTTATCTTGCTTCTTTCTTATTATAAGATGATGATGTGAAATTGATAGCTGTTGGATTAAAATTTGGATTGTTAGTTAAGTGATAAGAGTTATCTCATTTGAAGTCTTTGATGATAATAATAAAATTGAGTTATTTCATTGGAAGTATTTGATGATAATAATAAAATTGACCATTAATGTTAATTTGATTATTGAAAACTTCTCCTTCTTAAATTTAAAATAAATAAATTGTATGGTTCAAATAATATGCATATTCTTTAATCAAAACAAAATTGAACATTAAAGTTAAAATTTAAATTGTTTGATCTTAATCAAATAATTATTGATAATTTAAATGCAACAGACTTTTTAAAGTTGAGAAATAAATATTAGTCTTTTTGATCCATATGTAAATAATTAGTTTTTTTGATCCATATGTAAATAATTTATACTCGAGGTTAGATATGTCATGATTATACCTATTCCACCAAATATAATATATTGGCTAATAGTTTTTAGATTAATAATTGTTTGATCCTATATTTTTTTCTTTTAAGTTTGATTCTTTAAATATGATTATGTTACTCATTAAGTTTCAGTTCTACTAACAAATGTCGATACTGTTAGGTTTGAAGTTTTGTCACTGGTGCAAACCCGAGTTAGTCACTTTAGTCATTTCCGCAAATTTTAATTAAAAATCGTTAAATTGAGTCTACATATCAATTTGGATATTTGACTAAGCTATCTGAATCACTCATACAAAAGTCAAAATTAAGGATTTCATACATTTTTCTCCTCATCTTTCTTCACAAAATTGTAAAATCAAATGATGCAATTGATTTGATACCATCACTAAGCTTCTATAAAATCAAATGAAGTCACTTATTTGAAACTATCACTATGTTTTTCTTGTTCATATCTTTCTTATTTCTTATTGGATTTGAAATGCTCTTAACAGAAAAATAAGGTTCAATTAAGAAGTGTAAACTCGTGTTTTTTCAAATTTTATTTTTCGTTAATTTGTGTTAAATATTTTTCCAGATCTTGTAAAAGTGTTTTTTGTTGGTATTTATGACCTTTGATCATAGGAAATTCTATGCAAGGTTACAAGAAAAGTAATTCAATTTTTCCTAAGTATTGAAATTAATATCGAAACCAACGTGATCAATATTATTTCAATTCAAGCGTGATTAATTCTAACCTTAACAATGTAGTCAATTAACAGGATTTATTCTGGACCAAAGATTGCAAGTAAATCAATACAAGTGTACACATACAATGCTCATTCAATAATATCAATCAAGATGGAATTTTGCTAACACATATATTCAAGATAAAGCTTTCATGCAAAATTGAAATAAAGAGAAAGGGTTAAGAGAGATTGCACCAAGATTTATACTGGTTCAGCTGTCAGTATGACAGCCTACGTCCAGTCCCAAAATCGAACCGATTTCAGCCTTTTCCAATAGAATCGTCTAGAGTGTATTTTACAGATTGTCCAGCTAACACAAGCCTATCTATTAAACTCTTTTCGCTTCTATTTCGCAGCCACCGTATCCCTCAAGTTAATCGCCTAACTCTCCCAAGATAACAATGAAGCATGAACACCCTCACCACGAAGATAGCTACCAGTTTCTATATTAGGTTTTTACAGAAGTTTCTTTACAATTGTTCTTTACAGAAATGACAAAAGATCAAAAGATTATTCAAGAATGCGACTCAATCACACAATGATATTCACACAATAAGGATTTGCCAAGAGGATTATTTTTCTTAAGTGTGTGTGAAAAATATTCAAAGAGTATTTCAAAGTTGTATCAAAGTGATTCAAAAGTTATGTCAGGTTCATATGAAAGTTATATCAAAGTTATGAGAAAAAGTGATTTGAGTCAGCTTATATATTTTTAAGAAAACCACAGTCAAATCGATTTCTCAATCGATTTTATAAAGGTTTAAAACAGCACAATCAATTTCCCAATCGATTATCGTGTTTCTTGTTTTTCTTGATTCTTGAAAATATATGAATGAATCGATTTGTCAATTGATTCTTTTAATGCTTAAATTCAGAAACAGAAGCATGTTCATATCAGAATCGATTGAGTAATCGATTATAGGTGTTTTGTTCAAACAACGAGATCAAAATAATCGATTATGCAGTCGACTCATATTTACTCATAATCGATTTGGCAATTGGCTGATGTAACACAAAACTTTAATCTACTCGATTTGCCAATCGATTGAGCTGATCACTGTGACTCAAACATTTTGCTTCAATCGATTCGTCAACCGATTGTACTAGTCTCAGTGATTCAGCTATTTTCTTCAATCGATTTGCCAATCAATTTGGCTTGTTACAGTGGCTCAGCCATAATCGACTATGGATTTGTTTCTGATATATGATTAAGCATTTCATTTTCTCAATCGATTACCTAATCGATTAATATATATCTTGCAAGTTAAGAAACAAAATTCAATTGATGTCTCAATCGATTTGATCTATCACAGAGGCTCAGACTAATAAAAAACTTTTTCACAATCGATTTGTCAATCGATTTGTTGCAATAAGTGGTTGTCTCTATGACTTAACAAGTTGATTTCTCAATTGATGTCCCAATTGATTGTTCAATCGATTGGTTGGTTACAGAGGCCAAGTCTGATGAAAAAGAGTTTTCTGAATCGATTTGCCAATCGATTTGCAAAGAATTTGCTTGACTTCTGTAAGTAACAAAATCGATATTCCAATTGACATGCTAATCGATTGTCCAATTGATTGGTTTAAGCCCAGAGTTCAGGTTTCACTAAAACCCTTTAAGTAATCGATTTCCCAATTGACGTACTTAGTGAAAACACTGATTCTATGTCAGGCAATCGATTGTACAATGGATTTAGCAATTGACTTGCTAATCGATTTGTTTACTTGTTAATTTTAAGATTTCATTTTAAAATTTGGCAAATACTTAAGCATGAAATCACATGGATGAGTCTACTTAGTAACTACTATAACCACTAATAACACTAGGTAGAATTGCATCTTTCTCCAGCTCATTCTCTACTTTTTGCTTGATTTCTTGTGTTCCAATTTTGTGTCCAAGTGTATAGTATTTACTTGATTTTCTTGAAATGTAACTTGGTTCAAACTGTTAGTTTTATCAAATGATGCATGAACATTATATGTTTGTTAATTGTGTCAAAATCATAATCAAGGGGACTTATGTCCAACATTTTTTTTTCATGAATTTAAGATTTTTTGAATTTGGAGGTTACTGAGTTTTTCATAAATTTATGAGTTTGTTAAAGTGTTTTTTGTTGGTTTGGGTTTCTTGTTTTCTCATTTATCTCACTTGTGGGGTTCTTAATTTGGGTTGAGAAGTATGGATTTATTGTTGTTGTTCTTTTAAAACTTAGTTATTTTTTTTAGATTTGAGCCCAAAGTAGATGAGTTTAACAACCTACTCAAACATCTAAATTGACATACTTTATCGGTTTTTCAATAAAACTAATGGAAAAGACCAAAGTGACTAACGAAATTATAGTTAAAAAACGATAACAAAATAAAAATTAATTAAATTACCAAAAAGAAAACTAAAAGAAGATAAAGGGCCAAAAAATTTCTTCTATTTGAAGTTTGTTTATGCCCACCAATATTTACTAAGAACAGAAAAAATATCAAATCCATGTTATTTGAGGATGGCCAAAGATAGTGATGAAAGAAAGAATATGACTAAAGAAAAATGGTGAACTAGGGTGATAAAAAATGCATTTGTTTCAATTAATGTATAAGTGAGAAAATTAAAGTTAATAGTTGAATATGTTAACAATTGATGTATAAATTAATAAATAGATTTTCAAAATTAAACATAAATTTTATATCCTAATTGTAAAGACTCATAAATAAATAAAAATCAATTGTGTCTAGCGCGCATTAGAGTTTAACTTGTGTTTACAGTGTATTAGAGTTAATCGACGTATCAAAGCATATTGTGTAAGTCGCAGAAAGAAAAATAAAATATTAATGCATCATAGTTTCTACATAAGGGGACTTTCGTGAACCGGTATAGAATAATATCAACAAAATAATCACACATTTGACATATTTGTGAAATTGAATAATGTGTTTCAATGGAGAACCTTAAGTATGTTGTAAGTAGTTTTTGTTCAAATCTTCAAAATCATATTAGATAAAGTACTTGTAATTTTTAGACGTTGTATTGTGTAATTGTCCGGTGTTTTTAATTTTGTAATATCTTCATAACAAGAGTGTTTTTCATTTTCATATATATATTTTTTTCTAAATTAATTTTCAACTCTATTATATATATATTCAATAGAGTTGAAAAATAATTTAGAAAAATATTTGTAATTGTTTTACACGAGTAATTTTATCTTTAAAAAATATATATTTTAATTTTATTTTGTAATAATACCTTTAAATATATTAAACATTGATATAAATCAAAATGTTTAAATTATAGAAAATGTTAGTAAGTTTATAATCTAATACAAAAAATGTGACGTGGCAGACGCTTACGTGAAATAAACTCATTATTATATTATTTCTGATTAAAAAATATAATTTATATTTTTTAAAATAATTTTTATAATTGTCACAATATTTTTAAAAATACAATTAAATTTTTAAAATTAAATTAAAAGAAAAAACACCTAAAATCATTTTCTCATGAACAAATCAAAATCAAAACCCTAAAATCATTCTATCTCTCTCTCTTTCTATTTCTCTATGCTACTCTTTATTCTTCTTCATCAATTTCACAATCTCATCCCAAACAGTACTTTTATCCTTCATCCGCGAATATGTTGGCATCCCCATAAACAAGTAACAATGACTTCATAATTTTGTTCCTTGAGTTTATTATTTTTCAATTGGTTTTAACTCCATTAAACTCTTAGCTTATAATTGAAATTGACCAACAGGAGATTTTAATTGTTGCTATTGGAAACTATATCCTCAAAATTGACACTATGAAAGCTGGAAAAGGTAAAACTTTTTCTGTAGAGGAGCCTCTCCAATGTGCCATTCATAAGTTGATTGACAGGGTGAACCTTATTGGTAAGCATGATGACAATATCACTGAGTTGTCAATGTGCCAATGGATGAAGAGTCGATTAGCTTCAGCATCAGCAGAAAGCACAGTCTGCATTTGGCTCTCTCTTGCCTTTCTCTTTAGCTTTTTTATTTTTTGACATCCAATTTTTTTATTAACGGCGCGGAGGATGTTCCGTAACATTGCTGGAGAAATCGAAGAAGGAGGAAACAGAGCTACCATTGTTGTTGTTGTTGATGAAAAAGAAGAAGAAAGAGGCGGAGAGAAATAGAAAGAGAGAGATAGAATGATTTTGGAGTTTTGATTTTGATTTGTTCATTAGTTAATGATTTTAGGTGTTTTTTCTTTTAATTTAATTTTAACAATTTAATTGTATTTTTAAAAATATTGTCACAATTATAAAAATGATTTTTAAAAATATAAATTATATTTTTTAATCAGAAATAATATAATAATTAGTTTATTCCACGTAAGTGTTTGCCATGTCACCTTTTTTATTGACACGTCATTAAAAAAAATGACAACTCATGCCTCAAATTCTATTTGGGGACTAAAACTGGAGACAAATAAAATGGGGGGACTACTTTTAATTTTCACTAATAATAGAGGGACCAAAAGTGCAATTAAGCCAAATAAAAACTATAGACTTAGAAATTGAATTTAAAACTTAATTTTTATTGATGAAGTTTTTATAATGTTATAAACATAAACAAAAAAATCCATTAAAAAATATATATTGCCTTAATAGCATGGACTAAAACTACATGCATGATAATTTTATAAAGACTAAATATTATATTTTTATTTTACAAAGATTAAAATTAAAATGTTAATATTATATTCCAGTGTAAATCTATTTAATTTTTATTAGAATCAAATACTATACTTTATTATGTATCTTTTATCTCACACATCTATTTTCTCTCTAAAATCTTATAATTATATCTATTTAATTATCATATCTCTATCACTTTAATATATTCTTAATTATTTAAACACTCTCTAGATTTATGATACAAAGACAAATTAAAATAAGAAAAAACAATATTTTGTACTATCACTGCATAGTATATATTGTCATTTAGACTATTATGGCATTGTGATTATTTTACCATCACACCGCAATTACACATGGCGCAAATGCAATATTGTGAGATGTGAGATTGAAAACAATGATTTAAATTATAAGCATGAATCAGAAAACTATATTCGTTTATATTTTACAACCCAAAAATCGCAATAAAAAACCCTCTTAACATTAGATGATTTGGATATTTCACACCATTAATTAATATATAACAAAACAGTTATTTTAAGTTTCAGCAAAAAAATATTTATTTTAAGAATTTTTTTAGTACATTTGAAAGAAAAAAAAACAGTTATGTTAAGAATATAAGATAAGTTGATTGATTTGTTACACTTTTATTTTTAATTTATATAAAATTGCAAAGTGAGATAAAAATAGTGTGAAGGTAAATGAATTAGAGATATAAAACTGTTTTGCTGATTCGATCATGTCCGTCAGATTATCACATTATATTAAACGCTTATTAAAAGGTTTATACAATTAGATCAACTAGCAAAATTAAACTCAAACAGATCAATAAAACTTAGCCAAATAAGATGAAATATATATATCATCATCATTATTATTATTATTATTATTATTATTATTATTATTATTAGGTTTAATTGCACTTTTGGTCCCCCTATTATAAGTGAAAATTGACAGTAGTCCCCCCATTTTGTTTGTCTCCAGTTTTAGCCCCAAACAGAATTTGATGCCAAATCATGATGAGTTGTCAATTTTTTAATAACGTGTCAATAAATAACTTACGTGACAGACGCTGACGTGGAATAAACTTATTATTATATTATTTTTGATTAAAAAATATAATTTTTATTTTTAAAAATCATTTTAATAATTATAAAATATTTTTAAAAATATAATTGAATTGTTAATATTATATTAAATTGAAATATCCGCGTAACCTTAAAAACTCTAACAATTTTCAAAAGCCCCGGAAATGAGTAAGCATGGTATAAGAAGAGTATCAACCACTTATTTTAGAAGAATTAGTGGTGGTTGTCTAATAGATAGAGCAAGAAAGCTAGGAGCTGCAAGGGCAGTGATTGGCGAATCTATAGTTTCTGGTTCCTCTCTTTCTCTAAAGGTTTTGAAAATGCAATCCTACAAGTACAGTTTCAGCAAGTAAGATTTTGATCCCCAACGACAAGCGAACGGGCATTTTCGGGGACTAACCCGCTTCCCATTACTCAAGCAAGAGGGAAATTCCTAGCACATAATTAAGGGAGCCATGGAAAGGTGACTGAAACACCAGAAACGACGACTACCCGAGCTAATGATAGAGGCAAGAAGACTTTCCGGCCAAGTCCCATTAATTGATCATAACGATATCGTGGAAATGCTGCGCGGACCCATATATATAGAAACAGAAACAGAATCACCTTGATACTAAACCAGATCGAGCCTGGGATCCTCTTGAAAATGGGAAGATCTAGGATAGGCGGCCAACCTCCTGGAGAGAGCAATGTGCATGGACCAGGTGAGTAGGGATGCAGCTCCGTGGACCGCTCGTCGTGGTGATGAAGAAAACGATTTGGATTCAAAGATTTGGGACTTTAGGGTTTAAAGATTTGGAGCTTTTGAGGCTTTTGAAAATTGTTAGGGTTCTTAAGGTTCTGCAAATATTTCAATTTAATATAATATTAACAATTCAATTATGTTTTTAAAAATATTTTATAATTATTAAAATGATTTTTGAAAATAAAAATTATATTTTTTAATCAAAAATAATAAGTTTAATATAATAATAAGTTTATTTCACGTCAGCGTCTGCCACGTCAGCTATTTATTAACACGTCATTAAAAAATTGACAACTCATCATGATTTGGCATCAAATTGGGGACAAACAAAATGGGGGACTACTATCAATTTTCACCTATAATAGGGGGACCAAAAGTGCAATTAAGCCTTATTATTATTATTATTATTATTATTATTATTATTATTATTATTATTATTATTATTATTATATACACAATTAAATATATTTTTAGTCCTATAAAATTTTAACCTTTTAACTTTAGTCTTTGTAAAATAAAAATATAATATTTAAGTTCTTATAAAATTATCATGCATGCAGTTTTTTAGTCCCTTTTATTAAAGGAACATAGATTTTTTAATGAATCTTTTCATGTATATGACACTATAAAAAATTTATCAACAAAAAATAAGCTCTAAATTCCATTTCTAAGTCTATATTTTTATTTTGATATTTTAACATTTAAAAATTTATATTTAATTAATTTAAAGTTAAAAAATTCTAAATTTTTGTGGAGCATCTTTTTATAATGTTATAAATATTATTGCAAGAAATTATTTTAAAATTTTAAAGTTAAAGGATAGTGAAAAATATTTTGTTTCATCAAGGACTACAAGTAATTGCTTAATAATTTTGTAGAGATTAAAAATCATATTTTAATTGGCTTAATTCCAGTTTTGGTTTCTTTATTTTCACTAATTTACGAAATTGGACTACTATTTTAAAAATTCACTGTTATGGTCATTCACTTAGATTTTGGAACTAAAAAAATGACAATTTAACATATTTAAAATAATGTGGTATGCGATTTCATGATATATAACCATTTAGATGTATCAATTATCTATCTCTTATTAATTAAATTACATAAATGAATTTTTTTTGAAGTTGAAAGTTAAATTTTAGAAGATTTTATTGCAATTTCATGGGTGTTAATGATTCTACATCATCGTATCATATGTCATGTTATTTAAAACATATCACATCGTCATTTTTTAGTTAAAAAATTAGAATATAAAATCAAAACTGCCCGATTTTAAAATAGAGGAGACTAAAGCTGCAATTAAACTTTTTTATTTTATAAGAGCTAAAATTGAAAGGTCGAAATTACACCTAATAAAAATTTTGTTCTTCGTGTTAAATCATAAATTTACTAACATTTTGTGTAAATTAAACATATTAATTTATATCAATATTTAACATATTTAAAGATATTATTACAAAATAGAATTAAAATATATATATATTTTTTAAAGATAAAATTACTTTTGTAAACTAATTACGTATATTTTTTTCTAAAATTGTTTTTAACTGTATTGAATATATATAATAGAGTTGAAAATTAATTTGGAAAAAATATATATGAAAATGAAAAACACCCTTGTCATGAAGTTAGATTTCTCCTTTGACCAAAGAAGTGCAAAACATTATCTAAAAGTGTCATTCTATAATATACGTCTTCTTGAATAAAGAAAGATACAATAACTTAATTGTGTGTGTATATATATATAACGAGATGAGTTTTACAATTAGAGAGTTGAATTTTGACCATACAACTATATATAAATGATCATTATTAAAAGTTTTTAAGTGACACATGATCACTTAAAATAGTCACATAACTTCTTTTTTTAATCTTGACCATCCATGTATGGTTGTGAGGTCAAGATTTAACCATTTTATTGTAAAACTATTCTTATTTGATATACTCCCTATATATATATTTATATCAACATGTTTTTAAGGTTGATATATTTTAAATGTTGATTCAAGATCTCCCATGAACATTTTCTCTAGTGTTAAAATAGAACTCTCCCTTAACATGGGAATCTAGTAGATAATGAAAAATGCAATGTGTTAAAAGGCAAGAACACATCAAAAGAAATGAAGCTAAAATCATCTCAACATAGAGTTGGTAGAATTGATGAAATAGGATTTGAAATATAATATCATCCCAATGAGAGTACTTATTAGAATCTTAGAAACCATTTTTGGGTCAATTCAAACAAAAACTGGAACAGATGTAAATTATTATGCTAGTGGCATCAACTCATTCTTCCATAAGAGGTACACGAAGAGGTGTAATAATACTTAATTATAAATCTCAATGGTAGCTTTCTTAAAAGATGAGAAAAGTTCTAATGCTAACAACTTGGAGAAGCATAAGAAAAATACTCAAAGCTTGAAAAGACAAAGTAAATAATACTTGTATGCTCTTGTTTAAATTTAAATAATGGATTAGTTCATCGATTGTATTAAAAAAATTCTCTTTATAAAGGGAGAACTAAATGTAACAATATTTTTTTGTGAACTAGTATAAAAGTACTTGCGTCTTTTCTTTAGCTTTGCTCTTTATTTAATCTAAGTTTTTTATGATTCAACTTTGTTTTTACTTAAACTTTTTTATAATGACAAGTTGAATGATTTGATAAAGAAGATATTTTAAACCACTCAATAAACTTTAAGAAATGACAACCACCATTTAGCGTTCCCTTTCTTATGTTATTAACGAAATGCAAAAATACACTTTTAGTCATTTTAGTTTAATTTTATTTTTTGATTTGGTTCTTTAAGTTACATTCGTTTGTACCATTAGTCTTTAAAATATATTGAATTACACATGCAATTTTTTAAGTTTAAATTTTTTCTTGAATTACTGTCATAAAATGTTAAGATCTAATCAAAATATCGGAACAAGTTAATTGTCCAAGCTACTATACATGTGAAAGAAGTTAAAGATATTGATTATGTAGATATATTTTTATTACCTTATTTTTAAGGCTATAAGTGTGTTTAAATTGTTGTAGAGAAAATCTAAAAATATAGAGTATTTATAAGATTGATGATTATTTTTTGAATGATTATGATAATTGATATATTGTTGCACTATTTGATATGATTTCAAATGATTAACATCTTTCCATTGAATTAATTGTTGCCGAAATTAAAATAAAAAACTAACGGTGCCAGCAAAATATAATTATAGATAATTAAATCAGAATAAAATAAATTTATAGAATCTAAAAGAAAATTGAGTTAAGTTTAAAGGAATATAGATTTATTTTTGTCTTGGTTAAATTACGAGCAACGATATTTTTTTGTGATAAGGTTTTCTTCAAAAATCCACAAATGGTTATTTGAACAATAAAAAAGTTGGCAAAACTGAAGCATGGATACAAAGCCAAGCCAACCGATCAGATAGATTTGTTCGTTTTCATTTATGCTACACAATAATTTCTCGAAATCTTACACTCTCTTATTGAGGGACCCTGATTGCATACAGTTATTGACTGTATCATTTTAGTTTTGAAAAAATCAAAATTTGTTTGAAATTTGAAAATACCATTTCAAGTTTTAAATTTTGAAAATATTACCATTATGACTCAACTATATATATATATATAGATACTTTTATTGATGTTTTTGGGTTTAATTTATATAAATATTATGTAAAAATATTTATACAATTATTTAATCATAATCATCATATTGTTAAAAATATTTAACTATAATTATACTTTTTGTCTTTTTATTTCATGCTCACAAACATAATTCTTTTAAAAAAAAAAATTTGATTCTTCGTATTCATTCGCACTTGTTTCAACTTTTGTTTAAAACTAATTCTTTAACATAAAAAGTAGTGATATAACATGTTTTTAAATGACATGTTATCAATATATAGACACGGAAAAATATACATGAATTTAGATTTATACATGAAACATCAATATAATATTTTTCAAAAACAACCAAATTACTTTTAGAAATTTAAAATAAATTATGAAAATGTATATTTATTTTTGTAACTTCATAATGTCATTTTTTATAATTTATTTTTGGTTTTTGAATTTTGTTGTTGTTATTTTTACAAAATATTATATTAATTTTTGCCGACAAAGATAAATATAAATTTAATAATATTGTTCACGTTATATATTTAATTTCACGTCTTTCATGTATTTGGAGTCAAAAACTTAAATTGATACTAAAATTACAATAAAAAAAGATAATGAAAGCTGATGAAGATGTCCGGATGATTGCACAAGAAGCTCTAGTTGTATTTATCAAAAGCATGTGAAATGGTCACAGACAAAAGAATGATATAGCAGCTTCTATTAAAATCAATTATGCTTTTGATTTTTTGGAATATAGCATTCATAGGTTCTTTCTTGTATCTCACATAGATCTTGTTTGATTTATCCAAAAGAAAGTCACCAGTCCATTCATAGATCATAACATTTCTTGATGGAAGATGAATTGCTGGATATCTCATGACTGGTTCTAACAGGGAATCATCAAAATGAATCAGCCTTTTAATCAAGTGTGGTAGCAAAAGAAAGGTCCGAAAATTTTCACCATAGATTTGTCAAAATGAAAGGAAAATTACATGAGTTAAAATGTTCATGCATTAGATGACTCAAACTTCTGCCAAATTTATTTTTAAATTGGTAGTTCTATTTTTACTGTACAAGAGTAAATAGAAGAATTTTATTATGTAAAATATCATTGATTCATATATTTGATGTGAGTGTGCAATTCATATAAAAGATTCCAAAGTATATTGAAGGAGATTTACCGGTTAAATTGTTTACATTTAATATACATAGGTTGGTAGAGATGAATTGAACGCAAAACTTAGTATGATACACACACTTTACAATTTAGGCTTAATTGCAGCTTTAGTCCCCCTATTTTAGTTGAATCGCGAAAGTAGTCCCCCCATTTTGTTTCCCCCCAGTTTTGGTCCTCAAAGCAGAATTTTAGTCCAAAACTTCATAAAGTTTTATATTTTTTGCATTTATTTAAGTCACATAATGTCTCAAGATATCATTTGCAACAATTGTACCTGAAATATATGATCATAAATGATGTAGTACGACTTTAAAAAATGAAATTTTATTAAATTTTGGACCAAAATTCTGTACGGGAGACCAAAATTAGGGAGAAACAAAATGGAAAGATTACTTTTGCGATTCAACTAAAATAAGGGAACCAAAATTGCAATTAAACCTAAAATTTATTTGTGTAACTTTATTCATAATCAATTTCAACTTCTTGTTATTCAAGATTTACAGCATACCTCCACCAAAAACTACAATAGCTTGAGCTATTTTCTTCGTGTTCTAATGTAGTCTTAATTTTGTATGGAATAAGTTTAACACCAAAGCACTTCAACTTATAGAACCATTAATTAGTTCAATTTCACGTGAAAGCGAACAAATCACTACTATAGTTTAAAAAAATTAGTATAAATGGTGGAGCAAGAGGAATTTGTGATAATAAATGTTAATTTGAGGCAAATTTTATATATTGATACTAGTAGATTGCTTAAAAGTCGGTTAAAATTCTATCAATGATCAACGACAATAGTCAAAAGTATAAACTAACCATCTCTTTTTCTGTATTACTATTAAAATTAGATGTTTAGGACATTAGTTAGTTGGTTAAATTTAGTTTGTTAGTTGGTTAGACTCAATTAGTTAGTTGGTTAAGTTTGAAATGTGTTTTATAAATAAAACAATTGTATTCATTGTTTTAGTAATTATTTAATCAATCAATATGCAATATTTTAAAAAAAAAATTCTTTTGTACCCAGCTTATTTTCAATATAAAAATTTGTTTTGAACTCTATGATCTTATTATTGTTAACTACCGCGACTAATAGAGTGATTTAAATGATGTGAGCTGATGGCTTGACTTTAGAGAAATCATTTATGTTTATCGAAATTGATCAGTTATTCTCTCAATCGTAAAGATGATGAATAAGTAATACTTTTAAAGAGTGTCGTTGATTATCGTTAAAGTTTCAGTGTATTTCAGAGTATTGTTCACCGTAACATCAATCAATATTTTATCGTATATTTTATTCCCTCTCTGATGAATTTTAAACAAAAATACATTAATTTATGCATATTAAGACAATTGATAATCTATGTAATTGCAATAAAAAATTATATTTATTGCATAATTTATCCATTGCTAATAAATTGAATCATTTTGTTTACACTTGATTAAAAAAATTATGTATCAATTTTACTTATATTTTATTTTAAAAATTTCCCAAAGTTGAGATGGATTCAGCAAATGCTAGTGGATGCAATAATAAAATGTTGATAGGGTGTGTCAATAATTAATGGGGAATTATTCATGTAATACCTGCAGAATTATTTTCTAGAAAATCTACAGACAAAACACTAATTTCTAGTAGTGGAAGTCTTGCATGTGATTGTTATAAGTGCACCAATGGGAATGAGAGTGCAATCTAATGGGTAAATCTTGAACTAGTTGCCATTTAATGCATTTGTGTTGCATAATTCATTGAATTCAATGGAATTAAATTATCTTCTCCTATTAGTTCTTAAACCACAAATAGATTTTTCAGATTCATTTTTAACCATAGTTTAAAACTTCTTTAAAACACTTAAAAGCAATAGATTTTTCAACAAGAAAACACGTAAATCCGAATCTTTCTACTAAATTCATCAATAAAAGTGATAAAATATATTTTATTGTTGTTGGATTCTAGTTTAATTGGCTCACAAATGTCTGAATATCAACTCCAACACTCTAGAGACTCTCCAAAAACTCTCATTATGGATTGTTTCATCCTAATATTGTTTTCAATTCATGTAGTCTGTACATACTTGTGAAGTGTCTTTAACTTGAGAGAATTTTTTCACCATTTCTTTTTGAACAAGAATGTTTAAGCCTTTGTGTAGCTGAGGTGTCCATATCTATAATGTCATAGATATGACATGGAAACAATGATGGATGCATTAAGTGAACAATGATGTTCTTTTCCCACTAACTACCATTCTTGAATTATCACCAAGTTTTATAGATTCTCTAAATTTATATTAAAATTAAAAGAACCAATCTTTACTACCAACACTATGATGGTTGCACCCTGATTCAAGAAACTTGTACCTTGTCTTTAACTTCTTTCTTTGACTTTTTGTGCCATGAGAAGCATTTCTTCATCAAATTCTGTGTAATGGACACTTTCATCCCAATTAGGACACTCATATTGATAGTGTCTTAATTTGTGAAATTTGTGATAGTATGAGTTGCTTGTTGAAGGATTGTCTCCCTCTACCTCCACCACCTTTTTATCATCTACCTCACTCTCTTGTTCTACCACCATTAGTAACTTGTAAGGCTTGTTCTTCTTCCTTGAACTTTGCTATTGACACAAATTATAAAGACTAGTAGAGTATTTGGTGCCAAATCACTTATATTCAAGGAATGTTCACAAACTTATTTATACAACAGATTCATAATATTTGAGTTAGTTAGATTAATTTAATCTAACTAATTTAACTATCTACCAGACAATTACACAAAACAACATCAATAAATTACAAGTACTTTATCTAATATGGATTTGGGGATTTAAACAAACACTAGTTACAACATCCTTAAGGTTCTCCATTGAAACACATTATTCAATTTCACAAATATGTAAAATGTGTGACTATTTTGGTGATATTATTCTATATTGGTTCACGAAAGTCCATTTATGTAGAAACTATGATGTATTATTATTTTATTTTTCTTTATGCGATTTACACGATATGCTCTAATACGTCGATTAGCTCTGATATGCTCTAATACGTCGATTAGCTCTAATAATCAGGATATATAATTTATGTTTAATATTGAAAATCTATTTATTAGCTGCAATACACATAATTTATACATCAATTGAAACATTATTTTTTACATCAATTGAACTATTGAACTATTAATTTTTATTTTCTCACTTATACATTAATTTGAAACAAATGCATTTTTTTTCACTCTAGTTCACCATTTTTCTTTAGTCATACTCTTACTTACATCACTATCTTTGGTCATCCTCAAATAACATGGATATAATATTTTAATGCAACTTTTATCACTTAATTAACAATCCAAATTTTAATCCAACAGCAATCGATTTCACATCATCATCTTATAATAAGAAAAGTATAAATTTAGTATCAATTTAAGAACCCAGATCAAGAATTGATTCAATCAAATAGTTATATAAAAAACACTATGAAATCAAATCGCAAAACTAAACTATTTTCCATACAGCTTAACCAAATAATCAACATTCAAGTTCTAATATATAACACAAATAGAGTAATTTCTAATCTTATTTTGGAATCCAATAAACAAATCAGATCTTAAAAGCCCATTCATTCTCTTTGCGTAACTCCAATTCTTCTTCGGGCGTAAAATCATTGTCGATGTGAAAATAGTCACGAACAAATTCAACACTCTGGTTTTTAATTTCATCAGCAATAGCCTTTGCCAAAAATTGAAGAAGAGTTTCAATGTTGAGATAACTTGCCGCCTGAATGAGGCGTAATTTGTCATCGCTTTTCATCCTCTTAACGAATTCAACATCAAATGCCTCTTTAGCTTCATTAGTTTCTTCCTCTGAACCGTGTTTCTTACAATACTCGATTATCATAGCAAGATCTTTACCGAATACATTGGGGAGAGGAATCGATACGGTGTTTTGATCAATTTCATCGATATAAGATTGTACGGTTTTCATCTCTTTCGCGACATTAGCTTCTACCTCAAAAACAGAGTTGTCTGCGGCAATCAACGTGATCATCTTTATGGATGATTTTTCTGCAGCCATAATTTTCAACTAAAGAATATTTGAGTGAGAGAATTAAGGATACAAGAGAAAATTAAGTAATCACAATACTTTATAATAAAAAAAAACGCTTCAACCCTTGTATTTATATAGGCATTAGTTGTGAGAAAAACGATTCTGCGGTTGGGCTTTTCAAAGAAAAATATCCTAAAAGATTTACTTTTTTTTTAAATCTTTAATATATCAATATATAATTTTGTTTTACCGAAAATTGTCTAAGAAATATAGTGTATAATTTAAATTAAGAAATATAGTTTCTTTTTAGTAAAATTAAACGAATTATAAATTTAGTTATTTAGTTATTTATTATGATTTAAACATGATTTGTGGTTAAAGGCGGATTTTTTAGTATTGAGCTTGTTGCGTATTGTATTGTAGTATAAGTTTATTTCTTTTTTATTAGAATCAAACTAATATTTATTTATGTTTTATCTCATACATTTATTTTCTCTCTAAAATCTTATAATTATATCTATTTAATTATCATATCTCTATCACTAATATATTCTTAATTATTTAAACACTCTCTAAATTTATGATACAAAGACAAGATAAAATAAAATAAAAACAATATTTTGTATGATCACTATATAGTTGATTGTCATTTAGACTATTATGGCATTGTGGTGCAGTTTTAATTGTGATTATTTTAACATCACACCGCAATTACACATGGTGACTTATCAAATTCTTAAAAGTTTCACGTTCAAACTTTAATCAAATTTTGGTTTAGATAGGTTCTTCAAAATTCTACTTGCACATTATTATTATTTAAGTTGAAATTAAAAGAAAAAAATGAGAGAGAGAAAAAATACTCTCAATTTGATTAGTTTGTTTATTGGATGAGATGAAAAGAGCTTATGATAAGGATACATTTTAGGGTATAAAAATAAATTTTAGTATATATTTGAGATTTTAAAATAAATTGCAAGAATAGCATATCAAACATAATATTTTTGTTGTACTTAATTCTTTTTTATAAATATTTTACGGCTTTGTAAGTTTAAAAAATAAGTCATACCCTTAATTCTTTTTTATAAATATTTTAGTGCTATTATTATAGTATTTTTTTAGATTTTATTCTTTTAATTATTATTGGAAGCAAAATATTGCAGCTCTCTTAACAAAACTTCAATCTACACTTAAAGCTAACAAACAATAGTTACGTAAATATTGCAGATCCTATATAGTTTTTGATTTGGAAATATGCATATTAAAAATGTACACTACAACCAATTTCAATTTTTACTTTATATTATCCTACACAATTTCAATTTTAATCCAACTTATTTAATTTAAACAGGTTTCAATTAGTGAAAATAAAATAATTTTTCTGCAAATCATAGTATATTGAAATAGTTTATCACTCACATCATAAAACTCAATCATATCAATTTCAACTCTCTCATTTCATATTGGAATCAAATTATTCTTCATCAAATTTTCGAAAAAACTATCCACAATTATCATTTTAAAACTACATAAAATATCAACAAAAGAAAAACTAGTATAAGAAAATGAGAATAAATATTCAAAAACAAAATAACCAAAAGAATTATATTTTCATATATAATATATTTTTTTACAATTTACAATTTTTCAGGTTTCTCTAAGATATATTCTCTAATTGAAAGAGAACACTCCTCTAAATGTATTCTCTAATCTAAAGAGAACACTAATCTAAACTGTTGTCTCTAATTCAACTAGATCATCGGCTACTCTAAACTTTAATCTCTAATCCAAATAGAACACCTGCGTGTTTGTGAGCTTCTTTGTTAAAAAAATAGAGATCAATCATCTTTTGAAATGTATGCCATGTCAACAAACTATCCGAAGCTGCTTGATGAGACTTTCCAACTGCCCGACTCACATTCAATGTATCAGCCACCCGCTCAAGTCCGCCGTACAAACCATTGCAGTACCGAATAACATGTTTAATATCATAAACATTATATCCCAAAAAGTTCCTTAAAACATAAAGAAAATCCTCCAATCTGTCGGGTAAATTCTGTCGAGTCAAAACCTTAACCAAATATCCAAAATCATAGGTACCATGGAACGTAACCCAAACAACGGATGGGTTGAACACGAGTCCAGACGTAATCAGCATTTCACCAAAACGAGCCGAATCTATCCCATAAGAACGATTTCGATTGAAATCAATACCTTGATGGCGAAGCAGGTCAATAGAAGCAGGATTACAAAGATCACACTCTATATTAAAATCGCAGAAATTGAATTGCCATATATAAGCTTTGTTACTTCCAAACTGAGGGAGATTACCTTTAGCGTCAGTTAAAGTGAGACCCACTTGAATGAGTTTCAAAGTATCAACGTTGGCCTTTAAGTATTTATAGCAATAGGCTGGTGACTGAGTTTGGCGGCGATGAGAAAGGACAGTGGCGTCAAAATGAATAACACCGGGAAACTCAGTATCCATTGATACGAAAGGATAGCTACCAATGGCTTCACGAATGAGATAAAACTCGTAGGCTAAGTTTGAAGCCCAAACCTCTCTGATCATAATAGATGGAGGTTCTTGGTTTAACTTCGACATTGTAATCGGGATTCGAGAGGATAACGAGAGAGAGAAACAATTTCTTGTTCGAGTGACAAAAAAAGAACTTTTCTTGATTATGGTCTGATCAGAATGATTCGGAGGGTTTTATAGCTCAACAAAGACAACGGTAAGATATTTTAGTGAGATGTCGGATAGTTATATATAATTGTGGGCCACATAGGCGCCATGGGCCTCGATGTTGATGTAAATAACCAATTTCTTTTTTAGATTTACCAGAAACATTAAATTTGGAAACTCGAGATTGGACAACTGGGTTGGCATTAAAATATAGATTTATCTTGAAGACATATTGCCCATAAAATAAAGGCATGAGAGATAGATGTGAATAAGGTAAGAATTTGCAGACCTGGCTATCCACCCAGTTCAATGATATGCAACTTAGATATAATTTGACCAGCATTAAGTGTTTTTTAGGCAAAAGAAATCAAAACAGAAGGATTTTCATTCCTAGGAACCTGTCAAAAAACAAAATCAAATTTGCCCAACACATAATAGCATAGTTTGGTATTATTCAATTATTCAGGTAATATCTATAAATAAATTAATTATATGAAGATGACTGAAACCGTAACCAACCTAGTCAAACATCCAAATTGATATACTTAACAGTTTTTTATTAAAACTAAAGGAAAAGACCAAAGTGGCTAATAGAACTATAGTTAACAAACCATAACAGAATAAAAATTCGTTAAATGACCAAAACGAAACCTTAAAGGAGATAAATGACCAAAAGAATCATTTAGTCCAGTTTCTACTATTAAAAGTTTGTTTATGTCCAACAATGTTTACTGTGAATAGAAAGAATATCAGATACATGTTATTTGAGGATGACCAAAGATAGTGATGAAAGTAAGAATATGACTAAAGAAAAATGGTGAACTAGGGTGATAAAAAATGCATTTGTTTCAATTGATGTATAAGTGAGAAAATTAAAATTAATAGTTGAATAGTTCGATTGATGTAAAAAATGTATCTATTTCAATTCATGTATAAATTATGTGTGTGTTGCAGTTAATCAATAGATTTTCAACATTAAACATAAATTATATATCCTAATTGTAAAGATTCATAGAAAAATAAAAATCAACTGTGTCTGGCGCATTAGAGTTTATCTTGTGTTTATATGTATCAACAATATATTATAGCTAATCGACCAATCAAAACATATCGTGTAAGCCGCAAAAGAAAAAATAAAATATTGATACATCATAGTTTATACACAAGTGGTTCTATGTGAACCAGTATAGAATTATATCAACAAAATATTCACACATTTGGCATTGAAATTGACTAATGTGTCTCAATGGAGAACCTTGAGTATGTTGTAGCTAGTTTTCGTTCAAATCTCCAAAACCATATTTGATAAAGTACTTGTAATTTCTAGAAGTTGTTTTGTGTAATTGTCATGTAGATAGTTAAATTGGTTGGATTAAATTAATCTAACTAACTCAAATATTATGAGTCTATTGTATAAATAAGCTTGTGATATTCCTTGAATACAAGTGTTTTGGCACCAAATACTCTACTAGTCTTTACAATTTGTGTCAATAGCAAAGTTCAAGGAAGAAGAACAAGCCTTACAAGTTTCTAATGGTGGTAGAACAAGAAAAAAGTGAGGTAGATGATGAAAGGTGGTGGAGGTAGAGGGAGACAATCCTTCAAAAAGCAAGTCATAGTGTTACAAATTTCACAAATTAAGACCCTATCAATATGAGTGTCCTAATTGGGAAGAAAGTGTCAATTACACTGAATTTGACGAAGAAATGCTTCTCATGGCACACAAAGAAGAATCAAAGAAAGAAGTTAAAGACAAGGTACAATGGTTTCTTGACTCTCGCTGCAACAATCATATGTGTGGTAGTAAAGATTGGTTCTTCAAATTTTAATATAAATTTAGAGAATCTATAAAACTTTAGTGGAAAAAGAAGCATCAGGTTGAACATTGATGGGCTGAACCAAACATACGCTGAAGTGTGTTATGTTTTAGAATTGAAGAGCAATTTACTATGCATATGCCAACTTCAACAAAAGAATGTTAATGTCATTTTTAAACATGATGAGTTCAAGCTGTATCATGAAAAAAACAGCTGGTATGTGCTTAGCATATGAGCTTTAACTCAGCCATTGCAATGGCAGTGAAAAAAATAATTCAATCTGCTTCTTTGGTAGCTGTACAAACATTTTCATCATTTGAAACTTCCTAATCATCTATGCTCACTAGTTATGGACAACTGCAAACTAATATAACTTCCTATTCATTAAGAGTCTGTTTGTTGCTATTGCGGTTGTTGCTGCTGCTGCTGCGGGGGATGTTCATATGGCCATGGCATGAAAGGCAAAGGAGGTTGAAGCTGCTGGGGGTATGCATGTAGCCATGGCATGAAAGGCACAGGAAGTTGAGGCTGCTGGGTAGAATTTAGTGCTGCTTGAGCAACTGGGTTTCCCATGATCATCCCTGTAGGACCTACAGGGTACTGTGGTGGACCATGATAATATGGCAGATCGGATGGAGGATCCATTATTGGAATAGTATCATTTGCAATTCCAACCGCTTTTTTTTTTAACTCACCGCTTGGAAATGGAATGCTATATTCCAAGAAATCAAAAGCATAATTGCTTTTAATAGCAGCTGCTATATCATTCTTTTGTAGTGTATTCCTCTTCTTCTCTTGTGCATGGATCCAAGATCGCAAAGTCAGCTCTAATGTGACCATTTCACATGCTTTTACAAATACAACTAAAGCTTCTTGTGCAATCATCCGGACATCTTCATCAGCTTTCATTATCCTTTTTATACGACCAATCGGGATAGTGAAGCTTTTAAAGTCAACAATTTGCTGAATTTCTTGCATTTGGTTTTCCCACAACATTTGAAGCTGCTGTGGTTTCTGTTGCTTCTGTTGATGGTGGAAATGTTGTTCTGGCTGCTTTGCAAGTTGGAGTACGGAATCAGGTATTGAAGGTGTTCCAGAAGCCACCATGGGAACAGTCGGGTAATTAGATGAATACACCATTTGGCTACCACCTGGTGCAACTTCCATAACATGTTGCTTCTGTTGTTGCTCGGGAGTCTGGTTTTGAGAAGAATACGGTATTTGGCTAGCAATCGGTGTAAATTTCATCCCATTTTGTTTCTGCAGCTGCTGTTCTTGAATCTGGTGGTGAGAAGAATTCACCATTTGGCTAGTACCTGGTACAGATTTCATCACATGTTGTTGCTGTTGCTGCTCTTGAGTGCGGTGGTGAGAAGAATATGCCATTTGGCTAACACCTGGTGCAAATTTCATCCCATTTTGTTGCTGCAGTGGCTGCTCTTG
>JBBPBS010000359.1:836808-847018 GCA_037974835.1 Cicer judaicum
CAATCAAATAGTTATATAAAAAACACTATGAAATCAAATCGCAAAACTAAACTATTTTCCATACAGCTTAACCAAATAATCAACATTCAAGTTCTAATATATAACACAAATAGAGTAATTTCTAATCTTATTTTGGAATCCAATAAACAAATCAGATCTTAAAAGCCCATTCATTCTCTTTGCGTAACTCCAATTCTTCTTCGGGCGTAAAATCATTGTCGATGTGAAAATAGTCACGAACAAATTCAACACTCTGGTTTTTAATTTCATCAGCAATAGCCTTTGCCAAAAATTGAAGAAGAGTTTCAATGTTGAGATAACTTGCCGCCTGAATGAGGCGTAATTTGTCATCGCTTTTCATCCTCTTAACGAATTCAACATCAAATGCCTCTTTAGCTTCATTAGTTTCTTCCTCTGAACCGTGTTTCTTACAATACTCGATTATCATAGCAAGATCTTTACCGAATACATTGGGGAGAGGAATCGATACGGTGTTTTGATCAATTTCATCGATATAAGATTGTACGGTTTTCATCTCTTTCGCGACATTAGCTTCTACCTCAAAAACAGAGTTGTCTGCGGCAATCAACGTGATCATCTTTATGGATGATTTTTCTGCAGCCATAATTTTCAACTAAAGAATATTTGAGTGAGAGAATTAAGGATACAAGAGAAAATTAAGTAATCACAATACTTTATAATAAAAAAAAACGCTTCAACCCTTGTATTTATATAGGCATTAGTTGTGAGAAAAACGATTCTGCGGTTGGGCTTTTCAAAGAAAAATATCCTAAAAGATTTACTTTTTTTTTAAATCTTTAATATATCAATATATAATTTTGTTTTACCGAAAATTGTCTAAGAAATATAGTGTATAATTTAAATTAAGAAATATAGTTTCTTTTTAGTAAAATTAAACGAATTATAAATTTAGTTATTTAGTTATTTATTATGATTTAAACATGATTTGTGGTTAAAGGCGGATTTTTTAGTATTGAGCTTGTTGCGTATTGTATTGTAGTATAAGTTTATTTCTTTTTTATTAGAATCAAACTAATATTTATTTATGTTTTATCTCATACATTTATTTTCTCTCTAAAATCTTATAATTATATCTATTTAATTATCATATCTCTATCACTAATATATTCTTAATTATTTAAACACTCTCTAAATTTATGATACAAAGACAAGATAAAATAAAATAAAAACAATATTTTGTATGATCACTATATAGTTGATTGTCATTTAGACTATTATGGCATTGTGGTGCAGTTTTAATTGTGATTATTTTAACATCACACCGCAATTACACATGGTGACTTATCAAATTCTTAAAAGTTTCACGTTCAAACTTTAATCAAATTTTGGTTTAGATAGGTTCTTCAAAATTCTACTTGCACATTATTATTATTTAAGTTGAAATTAAAAGAAAAAAATGAGAGAGAGAAAAAATACTCTCAATTTGATTAGTTTGTTTATTGGATGAGATGAAAAGAGCTTATGATAAGGATACATTTTAGGGTATAAAAATAAATTTTAGTATATATTTGAGATTTTAAAATAAATTGCAAGAATAGCATATCAAACATAATATTTTTGTTGTACTTAATTCTTTTTTATAAATATTTTACGGCTTTGTAAGTTTAAAAAATAAGTCATACCCTTAATTCTTTTTTATAAATATTTTAGTGCTATTATTATAGTATTTTTTTAGATTTTATTCTTTTAATTATTATTGGAAGCAAAATATTGCAGCTCTCTTAACAAAACTTCAATCTACACTTAAAGCTAACAAACAATAGTTACGTAAATATTGCAGATCCTATATAGTTTTTGATTTGGAAATATGCATATTAAAAATGTACACTACAACCAATTTCAATTTTTACTTTATATTATCCTACACAATTTCAATTTTAATCCAACTTATTTAATTTAAACAGGTTTCAATTAGTGAAAATAAAATAATTTTTCTGCAAATCATAGTATATTGAAATAGTTTATCACTCACATCATAAAACTCAATCATATCAATTTCAACTCTCTCATTTCATATTGGAATCAAATTATTCTTCATCAAATTTTCGAAAAAACTATCCACAATTATCATTTTAAAACTACATAAAATATCAACAAAAGAAAAACTAGTATAAGAAAATGAGAATAAATATTCAAAAACAAAATAACCAAAAGAATTATATTTTCATATATAATATATTTTTTTACAATTTACAATTTTTCAGGTTTCTCTAAGATATATTCTCTAATTGAAAGAGAACACTCCTCTAAATGTATTCTCTAATCTAAAGAGAACACTAATCTAAACTGTTGTCTCTAATTCAACTAGATCATCGGCTACTCTAAACTTTAATCTCTAATCCAAATAGAACACCTGCGTGTTTGTGAGCTTCTTTGTTAAAAAAATAGAGATCAATCATCTTTTGAAATGTATGCCATGTCAACAAACTATCCGAAGCTGCTTGATGAGACTTTCCAACTGCCCGACTCACATTCAATGTATCAGCCACCCGCTCAAGTCCGCCGTACAAACCATTGCAGTACCGAATAACATGTTTAATATCATAAACATTATATCCCAAAAAGTTCCTTAAAACATAAAGAAAATCCTCCAATCTGTCGGGTAAATTCTGTCGAGTCAAAACCTTAACCAAATATCCAAAATCATAGGTACCATGGAACGTAACCCAAACAACGGATGGGTTGAACACGAGTCCAGACGTAATCAGCATTTCACCAAAACGAGCCGAATCTATCCCATAAGAACGATTTCGATTGAAATCAATACCTTGATGGCGAAGCAGGTCAATAGAAGCAGGATTACAAAGATCACACTCTATATTAAAATCGCAGAAATTGAATTGCCATATATAAGCTTTGTTACTTCCAAACTGAGGGAGATTACCTTTAGCGTCAGTTAAAGTGAGACCCACTTGAATGAGTTTCAAAGTATCAACGTTGGCCTTTAAGTATTTATAGCAATAGGCTGGTGACTGAGTTTGGCGGCGATGAGAAAGGACAGTGGCGTCAAAATGAATAACACCGGGAAACTCAGTATCCATTGATACGAAAGGATAGCTACCAATGGCTTCACGAATGAGATAAAACTCGTAGGCTAAGTTTGAAGCCCAAACCTCTCTGATCATAATAGATGGAGGTTCTTGGTTTAACTTCGACATTGTAATCGGGATTCGAGAGGATAACGAGAGAGAGAAACAATTTCTTGTTCGAGTGACAAAAAAAGAACTTTTCTTGATTATGGTCTGATCAGAATGATTCGGAGGGTTTTATAGCTCAACAAAGACAACGGTAAGATATTTTAGTGAGATGTCGGATAGTTATATATAATTGTGGGCCACATAGGCGCCATGGGCCTCGATGTTGATGTAAATAACCAATTTCTTTTTTAGATTTACCAGAAACATTAAATTTGGAAACTCGAGATTGGACAACTGGGTTGGCATTAAAATATAGATTTATCTTGAAGACATATTGCCCATAAAATAAAGGCATGAGAGATAGATGTGAATAAGGTAAGAATTTGCAGACCTGGCTATCCACCCAGTTCAATGATATGCAACTTAGATATAATTTGACCAGCATTAAGTGTTTTTTAGGCAAAAGAAATCAAAACAGAAGGATTTTCATTCCTAGGAACCTGTCAAAAAACAAAATCAAATTTGCCCAACACATAATAGCATAGTTTGGTATTATTCAATTATTCAGGTAATATCTATAAATAAATTAATTATATGAAGATGACTGAAACCGTAACCAACCTAGTCAAACATCCAAATTGATATACTTAACAGTTTTTTATTAAAACTAAAGGAAAAGACCAAAGTGGCTAATAGAACTATAGTTAACAAACCATAACAGAATAAAAATTCGTTAAATGACCAAAACGAAACCTTAAAGGAGATAAATGACCAAAAGAATCATTTAGTCCAGTTTCTACTATTAAAAGTTTGTTTATGTCCAACAATGTTTACTGTGAATAGAAAGAATATCAGATACATGTTATTTGAGGATGACCAAAGATAGTGATGAAAGTAAGAATATGACTAAAGAAAAATGGTGAACTAGGGTGATAAAAAATGCATTTGTTTCAATTGATGTATAAGTGAGAAAATTAAAATTAATAGTTGAATAGTTCGATTGATGTAAAAAATGTATCTATTTCAATTCATGTATAAATTATGTGTGTGTTGCAGTTAATCAATAGATTTTCAACATTAAACATAAATTATATATCCTAATTGTAAAGATTCATAGAAAAATAAAAATCAACTGTGTCTGGCGCATTAGAGTTTATCTTGTGTTTATATGTATCAACAATATATTATAGCTAATCGACCAATCAAAACATATCGTGTAAGCCGCAAAAGAAAAAATAAAATATTGATACATCATAGTTTATACACAAGTGGTTCTATGTGAACCAGTATAGAATTATATCAACAAAATATTCACACATTTGGCATTGAAATTGACTAATGTGTCTCAATGGAGAACCTTGAGTATGTTGTAGCTAGTTTTCGTTCAAATCTCCAAAACCATATTTGATAAAGTACTTGTAATTTCTAGAAGTTGTTTTGTGTAATTGTCATGTAGATAGTTAAATTGGTTGGATTAAATTAATCTAACTAACTCAAATATTATGAGTCTATTGTATAAATAAGCTTGTGATATTCCTTGAATACAAGTGTTTTGGCACCAAATACTCTACTAGTCTTTACAATTTGTGTCAATAGCAAAGTTCAAGGAAGAAGAACAAGCCTTACAAGTTTCTAATGGTGGTAGAACAAGAAAAAAGTGAGGTAGATGATGAAAGGTGGTGGAGGTAGAGGGAGACAATCCTTCAAAAAGCAAGTCATAGTGTTACAAATTTCACAAATTAAGACCCTATCAATATGAGTGTCCTAATTGGGAAGAAAGTGTCAATTACACTGAATTTGACGAAGAAATGCTTCTCATGGCACACAAAGAAGAATCAAAGAAAGAAGTTAAAGACAAGGTACAATGGTTTCTTGACTCTCGCTGCAACAATCATATGTGTGGTAGTAAAGATTGGTTCTTCAAATTTTAATATAAATTTAGAGAATCTATAAAACTTTAGTGGAAAAAGAAGCATCAGGTTGAACATTGATGGGCTGAACCAAACATACGCTGAAGTGTGTTATGTTTTAGAATTGAAGAGCAATTTACTATGCATATGCCAACTTCAACAAAAGAATGTTAATGTCATTTTTAAACATGATGAGTTCAAGCTGTATCATGAAAAAAACAGCTGGTATGTGCTTAGCATATGAGCTTTAACTCAGCCATTGCAATGGCAGTGAAAAAAATAATTCAATCTGCTTCTTTGGTAGCTGTACAAACATTTTCATCATTTGAAACTTCCTAATCATCTATGCTCACTAGTTATGGACAACTGCAAACTAATATAACTTCCTATTCATTAAGAGTCTGTTTGTTGCTATTGCGGTTGTTGCTGCTGCTGCTGCGGGGGATGTTCATATGGCCATGGCATGAAAGGCAAAGGAGGTTGAAGCTGCTGGGGGTATGCATGTAGCCATGGCATGAAAGGCACAGGAAGTTGAGGCTGCTGGGTAGAATTTAGTGCTGCTTGAGCAACTGGGTTTCCCATGATCATCCCTGTAGGACCTACAGGGTACTGTGGTGGACCATGATAATATGGCAGATCGGATGGAGGATCCATTATTGGAATAGTATCATTTGCAATTCCAACCGCTTTTTTTTTTAACTCACCGCTTGGAAATGGAATGCTATATTCCAAGAAATCAAAAGCATAATTGCTTTTAATAGCAGCTGCTATATCATTCTTTTGTAGTGTATTCCTCTTCTTCTCTTGTGCATGGATCCAAGATCGCAAAGTCAGCTCTAATGTGACCATTTCACATGCTTTTACAAATACAACTAAAGCTTCTTGTGCAATCATCCGGACATCTTCATCAGCTTTCATTATCCTTTTTATACGACCAATCGGGATAGTGAAGCTTTTAAAGTCAACAATTTGCTGAATTTCTTGCATTTGGTTTTCCCACAACATTTGAAGCTGCTGTGGTTTCTGTTGCTTCTGTTGATGGTGGAAATGTTGTTCTGGCTGCTTTGCAAGTTGGAGTACGGAATCAGGTATTGAAGGTGTTCCAGAAGCCACCATGGGAACAGTCGGGTAATTAGATGAATACACCATTTGGCTACCACCTGGTGCAACTTCCATAACATGTTGCTTCTGTTGTTGCTCGGGAGTCTGGTTTTGAGAAGAATACGGTATTTGGCTAGCAATCGGTGTAAATTTCATCCCATTTTGTTTCTGCAGCTGCTGTTCTTGAATCTGGTGGTGAGAAGAATTCACCATTTGGCTAGTACCTGGTACAGATTTCATCACATGTTGTTGCTGTTGCTGCTCTTGAGTGCGGTGGTGAGAAGAATATGCCATTTGGCTAACACCTGGTGCAAATTTCATCCCATTTTGTTGCTGCAGTGGCTGCTCTTGTGTCTGATAGTGAGAAGAATTCGCCATTTGGCTAGCACTTGGTACAGATTCCATCAAATGTTGTAGCTGCTGTTGCAGCTCTGGAGTCTGGTTTTGAGAAGAATACGCCATTTTGCTAGTAACTGGTGCAAACTTCATCCCATTTTGTTGCTGCTCTTCAGTCTGGTAGTGAGAAGAATTCGCCTTTTGGCTAGCACCTGGTAAAGATTCCATCACATGTTGTTGCTGCTGTTGCGGCTCTTGAGTTGGATTTTGAGAAGAATACTCCATTTGGCTAACATCTGGTGCAAATTTCATCCCATTTTGTTGCTGCAGTGGCTGCTCTTGAGTCTGGTAGTGAGAAGAATTCGCCATTTGGCTAGCACTTGGTACAGAGTCCATCAAATGTTGTCGCTGCTGTTGCAGCTCTGGAGTCTGGTTTTGAGAAGAATACGCCATTTTGCTAGCAACTGGTGCAAATTTCATCCCATTTTGTTGCTGCACTTGAGTCTGGTAGTGAGAAGAATTCGCCTTTTGGCTCGCGCCTGATAAAGATTCCATCACATGTTGTTGCGGCTCTTGAGTTGGACTTTGAGAAGAATACGCTATTTGGCTAACACCTGGTGCAAATTTCATCCCATTTTGTTGCTGCAGTGGCTGCTCTTGAGTCTGGTAGTGAGAAGAATTCGCCATTTGGCTAGCACTTGGTACAGATTCCATCAAATGTTGTTGCTGCTGTTGCAGCTCTGGAGTCTGATTTTGAGAAGAATACGCCATTTTGCTAGCAACTGGTGCAAACTTCATCCCATTTTGTTGCTGCTCTTGAGTCTGGTAGTGAGAAGAATTCGCCTTTTGGCTAGCACCTGGTAAAGATTCCATCACATGTTGTTGCTGCTGTTGCGGCTCTTGAGTTGGATTTTGAGAAGAATACCCCATTTGGCTAACACCTGGTGCAAATTTCATCCCATTTTGTTGCTGCAGTGGCTGCTCTTGAGTCTGGTAGGGAGAAGAATTCGCCATTTGGCTAGCACTTGATACAGATTCCATCAAATGTTGTCGCTGCTGTTGCTGCTCTGGGGTCTGGTTTTGAGACGAATATGCCATTTGGCTAGCAACTGGTGCAAACGTCATCCCATTTTGTTGCTGCTCTTGAGTCTGGTAGTGAGAAGAATTCGCCATTTGGCTAGCACCTGGTAGAGATTCCATCACATGTTGTTGCTGCTGTTGCGGCTCTTGAGTTGGGTTTTGAGAAGAATACGCCATTTGGCTAACATCTGGTGCAAATTTCATCCCATTTTGTTGCTGCTCTTGAGTCTGGTAGTGAGAAGAATTTGGCATTTGGCTAGCACCTGGTACAGATTCTATCACATGTTGTTGCTGCTCTTGAGTTGGGTGGTGAGAAGGATACGCAATTTTGCCAACACCTGCTGCAAATTTCATCACATTTTGTTGCTGCAGTTGCTGCTCTTGAGTCTGGTAGTGAGAAGAATTTACCATTTGGCTAGAACCTGGTACAGATTCCATCACATGCTGCCCTTGAGTATGGTAGTGAGAAGAATTCACCATTTGGCTAGCAATTGGTACAGATTCCATCACATTTTGTTGCTGCTCTTGAGTTGGATGGTGGTCAGAATATGCCATTTGGCTAGGATCTGGTGCAAATTCGATCACATTTTGTTGCTTCTCTTGAGTCGAGTAATGAGAAGAATACCCCATTTGGCTAACACCTGGTGCAAATTTCATCCCATTTTGTTGCTGCAGTGGCTGCTCTTGAGTCTGGTAGGGAGAAGAATTCGCCATTTGGCTAGCACTTGATACAGATTCCATCAAATGTTGTCGCTGCTGTTGCTGCTCTGGGGTCTGGTTTTGAGACGAATATGCCATTTGGCTAGCAACTGGTGCAAACTTCATCCCATTTTGTTGCTGCTCTTGAGTCTGGTAGTGAGAAGAATTCGCCTTTTGGCTAGCACCTGGTAAAGATTCCATCACATGTTGTTGCTGCTGTTGCGGCTCTTGAGTTGGATTTTGAGAAGAATACCCCCATTTGGCTAACACCTGGTGCAAATTTCATCCCATTTTGTTGCTGCAGTGGCTGCTCTTGAGTCTGGCAGTGAGAAGAATTCGCCATTTGGCTAGCACTTGGTACAGAGTCCATCAAAAATTAAAAAATGCATGCAAAAATTAAAATAAACTTCATGGTGGTCTATTTGGGATGAAAATAAGCTAAACCAATTAATAGGGTTTATAATCTAGTAGCATACGCAATTCAGATTAGAGTAGACTCTTTTTTAGAAAAAAAATACAACTATAATTCTTTAACTTAATTCCCGCTCTGGTTATTTTAGATTAAGTTATTGTATCTAATCTTTTAAGTTAAAATTTGTTTACATCGTTTGTTATTTATTTCAATTTCGACCACAATTAGTTTAATTGAATTTTTTTTGATATTTTGAAACTCTACCAAATGCTAAAGCAATATGCCTTTTATACTAGTAATTCAAAAAACATTCACAAAATCTTATAAATAATGTATATTTTTTATTTATTTTCTCTACAACAATTAAACACACATATAACATTAACAAAAAGGTAATAGAGGTTTATCCACGTAAACGATATCTTTGATTTCTTAGGCATGCAAGGTAGCTTGTTTAGTCAATTTTATGACAGTGATTCGAGAGAATTTTCAAACTTAAATAATTATTTATGTAATTTAATAAATCTTAAAAGTTAGTGGTGCAAATGAATGTAATTTAAAAGGACTGAATTGAAAAAAAAAATTAAATAAACTAAGTAATAATTGAGTTAAACTTAATGGAATAAATGTCCAAGTTTGCCCTTTTTATATAGGTCAAGTCAATGTATTTAGCTAAAAAACATTAAGTTACTTTTCGTTGAAAAGGTTTTTAAACTTATCAGGTCGACTTATTTGATTAAATATAAATATATTTATTGGTTAAATATGTTTTTAGTATGAAGAAACTTTTTGATCTTTCAATATTAGTCATTATGAAAAAAAAATCATCTTTTGATCGCACAAAAATTATCTTAAAATTACTTTTAGTTCCTACCGAAAGAAACATGTTTAATTTTTTTGAACAAGCCAAAATAAATATATTCAAGAAACATTCTAAGCTTAAGAAGTGCTTAGAGATAAAATAAAAGAAATTTTACAATGTTTTTAGTGTACGACCAAATCAAAGCAGAAATACAAACTAAATTACTCAAACAAGAAGTCAAATAATCATCTATAATCAATATCAATGCACTCTAAAGGTTAAGAGCACCATTGATTATACCCATAATAAAATTCTTTTACATACAATTTGATTCACCTCTATACTAAAAGTTTGTTTGTAGAAACATGTTTAATTATCTTTTAACTTTAAAATTTTTAATATTATATTGAAATCTTGTTTATAGAAATAGATTTCTTATAAAAAATGAAAAGATTTTCCACAAAAATTTGGAAATTTTTAACTTTAGTTGAATTAAATATGAATTTCTTAAAAGTAAAAATATCAAGATGAAAACAATGAAAATATAGATTTAGAAATAGATTTCTGAATCCATCTTTTATAGAGAACTTTATATAATGTAATAAACAAGCACGGAAAAATTTATAAAAACATATATGATATCTTAATAGTAGAGACTAAAGCTGCAGCCATTGTAATTTTGTAAGGTCTA
>JBBPBS010000359.1:857513-909586 GCA_037974835.1 Cicer judaicum
TAGTATATTAACCATTAATCATTAATGGTCCATATGGTGAAGCAAATAATCTGTCAAAATTAATATATTAATTAATAATTTGTTAACATTTACATTAATATTAACTACTACATTAATTTAAAGAAATATTAATTGATTCATCACTCTTTCAAATGTTCACCTAAAAAATAAATCACTTTTTCAAATGTGTGGTTAAGATGCATAAAATAAAAAATAATAGTTTTTTCAAATAAACTTATAGTGAAGACAATCCTATAAACAAAGCCCATAAATAAATAATATTTAGTATTAAAAACCTTTAAAATATTTTAATAAATATTAATATATGTAATTATTTACCGTAAAATTATATTAGTCATCTTCTTTTTTTACTTACGTTGTTGTGTCATGGTAATTTTAAAATAATTGAATAAAAAATTGATCTAAGTTGGCACATTCAAATGATGACACAAAATGGTGAATACAAAGTGAAAAGTAAAATTATAAATGACAACACAAAAGGAGTGATGTTTTAATCATAGTAAAAGTGGTTGTAATACTATTTTGATTTAAGTCTAATTGTTTTCTTGATAGAAAAAAATCATTAGAAAAAATGGAAAAACAAATATAAATTTATTGTCAAAATATTGTTAGAAAAATATTGATATGATTTTATCTTTTGATATTCATTTCATTCTAACCCTGTCAAAAAAATGACAAATTTAAATTCTAATGTCTTAAGCACGAGACTTCTATACAACCTGACTTGAAAATTTTCACAAATAACTCGTGTATTTACGATTGAGTAGAAGTAAAACAAATGTAAATTTTTAAATTTTTTTAAATAATTTTAGAATCTAAATATTAAACATTATTCTTTTATCTATAAAACATCACATAATTCTAAATCTCTCGAAGATACAATAATAACACTACTATGAAGCTAAATATGGACAATTTTCTTTATCTTTTAGGAGCCACTATACTTTCATGACGTAGATGAGATCAAATATACATACAAAAACAATACTCTAACTAACAACAATTAATATTTTGGGAAAAATAAGCAAATAGGTAGAATAAGTTACAAAATACCACTTAATAAAAAACTATGTGCAAAAGAAAAGGTTTTCAACTCTATCAACTTCTTTGAAAATAACTGGACTATAAAGAGATTTTATTTTGAGTTGATAAAGTAGAATTATAAAAACTTATACGTATCTAGAAGTGTTTCTCGTGGCAGTGGCCTGTCTGTGATCTGAAAACTAATTGTATAAGGTGTTGTGGATGTTATCAAATACATCATATATTTGCAAATGTCCACTACTTCCAAATAGGTTAATTATGTGAAAGCAATTGACGATGATACAAATCTTAACAAACTTGGCCAACTCGAGACTATTAAACCTTCAAGATCTTGTAGTAGAGGATGGTCTAGTGGAAGTTCTTTGTGGAAAATATACTTGATATTGCATGGAAATCTTTCAGAAAAATAGTTGGAGTTTTGTAGAAGCATTGCAAACGAAAAAGTTGTATCTTAAAAAATATTTCTAACTTTCACATCAAACAATGTTTCTAACTTCTAGACCTTCCAATCCATGAAACATCAAACATTGTTTCTAACTTCTAGACCTTCCAGTCCATGTAGCACTTGCAATGCATTGGATGAAAAAGTACATTTGATAAAGAATCACATCTTTCCACCGCTAAACATTTCAAATTTCCAAACACGATATTCTCATCAAGTTGGCCATATCACAAATTGTTTAGTTCAGGGTAGTCTAATAAAGCTAAATATTTGAAATGACGAAATGTAACATGATGAATCAAATTAATAATAATAATATATTAACCATACAATGAAGAGACAAATTATATTGCTCTATTATTTTAAAATCTCATAAATAATTGTGTTTCAACAAAGGATATAGTTCAAATTCCAGCTAAGACAGTCTTAAAATGGTCATTAATGCCATTACTATTAATAATAATTCTTATTTCCCCAATTTTTTTTTAAAAAAGCTATAAAAAAATATTATAATAAATCGAAGTGCATGTCATAATATTGTTACACAAGAAATAAATTGGTAAATCAGGCATACCTTATTTACAAACATGTTTACTGTATCATTTATGTTTCATTTCCGAAATCATTCTTGGTCATTTTCTGCATTATTCACTTTTCAGAGATTTGGTGTATTTGTATTTCCATCCAAAAAAAATCGTCATGCGTGGAAATTATCTCACAATGACTTCCTCCAAAAATGGAATTTTAAGAAACACTTACTAGAACAAGATTTGTTGAGGCTTGACAAATATTCCAACATTAATATTTCTAAACCAACAAATGTAATGTCAACAACATTTTCTTCTATGACAATGATTTCTTCAAGTGCATTGCATCATTTTATTTTCAATGTTGCGAGCTTGTCCAATCTTTGAGCTATCGGAGATCTAAATAAACTTTTTAGCCCAATTCAATATGTTATCTCCAAATATGTGAGATGATTAAGTGTGGTAGAAGAAGGCAACAAATTGATCAAATTAGAACAACAATGAAGTTAGAAGTATTCAAAGGACTCAAGAAGGACTCAAGAACTGGGTCAATTCGGGATCTTTCTTTAGATTTATATTGAAGTTTAGTTAATCCATTAATGACAACGTTTTTAGCCATGTGTCACTTATTTGTCCTTCATCTTTAAATATCTTATTGAACCAACTCCAATCAACATTTAGCCACTAAAGCGTTCACACATTTTGGATAAGCCAATAAGGAAAAGTAGCATCTTCATTCTTATAATCAGACAAACCAATAAATGTTAATTTGATGAAGAGAGTACTTGAGTTTTGGGCTTGAAATATCACGTTAGCATCCATATGTTCAAATCTCAACTCCTCCAAGTTTGGAATCACCTAAAAAATTTGAAACAATGTTGTAGCATTTTTAATTTCTTTGAAACTCACATAAAAAGTTTTGATAAAGTAAAATATTTAAATAAATTTTGATATAAAGTGTTTCACATATTTTTGGAAATAATAAACAACACATAAATATTTAAATAATATTTTTATGTAACTTTTTACTCGTAAATTTATATGATATTATATATATACCTCTTCGATAATGAAAGATAGTGGTTGTCTTAAAATTGAGAATTAGTCATCTTGAAAACCAGTTTGGGAGCTGATTGTAGATAGAATAATTTTGTACAAAGTCAATTTTGCACAAGTGAAAACGTCAATTTTTCTCAAAGATGGACATGCTAGAGTATGCTTTCCAACATAGAAACCATTGAGATGAGGCAAGTCCCAAAGCAATGAAGTACTCAATTGATTAAACTCAAATATGAGACTTGCACACTTAGATTCTTTTTCCTCTGCAACAATTTCCTTCATGTTGCAATGTTTCTATATGAAGCTCTTTGAGATGTGAGCAATGAGTGGCTACAGAAAGTGGTAATAGATACTCCAAGCTAGTACAACTATTTAGTTTTACATTTATTAGATTTTGAAAGCTAAGAATTCCTTGAAGATCACCACTCCATACATTTTTCATCTTCGATAATCCATCTATATTAACTTCTTTCAAATTTATAATATCCTCTACACCATTTTTACCACACGTCAATTCAAATATCTCTTCCACTAAATCAAAATTTATAACTTCTAATAATTCTATCTTATTATATGTTTTTTGCATTGAAGAAGGGATAATTAACCACCACAATTTTTTTACAATTGATTACGTGCAACATCTTCAAAATTTCAAATTGGGGATGTCATATTGTCTTCAAGTTGTCCATGTCCTTCAATATGATTTTCACTAATTTGAAAAATTAAACCTACGAGTTCACAAATAACTAATATCATTATAAGTAGTTATTTAAAATTGATTGGAAAATTCCTAGCGATAGAAATAATTACCATACCTCTTTTAATTCATTAGTACAACAATTTCTCTCTTCTTTAGTTATTATCTCCGCCATCAAAGGACAATTACTAATTTTAAGGTGTTCGAAGTTCATCAAATTTTCAACCACAAAATCTGAGAATAAGCACTTCAACCCACCACAATTCTCCACAATCAAGCTAGTTTTTTTCTAGCTTTGTACTTTCCACAAGAAAAGTTTGTCTAAGCATCTCCTGTTGTACCATTTGCAACATTGTTGAAGAATCATCGGAGAAGAAGTAGGTGCTATGATCAGACAAATACAAACGAGTTTGAAGTTTTATGTATCAATAATTTAAATAATTAATTTGTGAAACATATATTGTGAGATACTATTAGTACTGTTATTATGAAAACATGTTTTATAATTTAATTATTAGGATAACATATTGATGTCATCCTTAATCCTGCTCACTTTTTCAGAATAGTTGTACGTAAACTATTTGAAGAATAAGTAGCAACGAATATTTCCCATTACTAGATTGAAGGAAATAATTTAGAAAAAAACTAAAATTGTTGTGAATCATTATATTTTATTTGTGTTTCATGACATGTACTAAAATGTTCTGCTACTTTATAAGTTCAAGTATTGCAGGGCGCCTCTAGTTATATAAACCTTGTTTCATAAGTATTTAAGAAATCGTCAATGCAATTTTGAGTAATTTTGAGTTTCCTTGTTATCTTAATTGTTTTTCCAATATAGATTATAGAAACTTGAATAAAATAATAAATAAGCTTGATTATAAGTTGATGATGTAGATATAGTATAACAATTAATTTTATGGCAATTCAAATGAGGCAAATGCATCATGATCAATTGATGATGAGACAATGTTTATGTTTTTGCTTAGCAAACTGACATACCTCTCAAACATTTTATTAGTCCAAGTTAGAAAATTGTGCTGTGAGTGCCACAATTAAAGTTATTTATTGGACATAACATGACCTCAAAGATATTTTACACTGATAATTTTTACAACAAAATCTGGTTGCTTTTAGTGAGATATGTCCTCAACTAGTATAATCCACACCAGAAGCCTTCAAGATGAACATTTCTTAATAAAGGATGCAAAATTATCACATGCATTCACCAAATATATAAATTGGTAGTACATTCAGTACAAGAAAACTACAAAACATATCTATTTGATAACACATAACAACCAAAAAAGATACACGTTACTTTTACACGATCATCATGCAGCATCATCAATAGTCATCACCATATGCTCGAAAACTATAACGTTCTTGATATGGACCATTGAACCAAAGATCAGCCTCAAACCACTTTGGATACCGAATTAAGTCACCCGCAACAAATTGCATGAAACGCTTGCTTCCTTCAGGAACAACTCTAACTTCACCTTCTTCTACGTACACCAGTTGGTCTACCTGCCAATCCCACGGCAACCTACATTTTCCAGTCTTCCATGTCGACCATCTTGAAACTTCAAGTTGAGCTAGTCTTTCAGGTGAAACTTTTCTTTCCACCTTCACATTGTATAGTTCTTCCAAGGATTTCTCTATCCTCATTGCTTTTATACGACACCCTCGTATCGAAGAGTTGCTTGACTTACTGAAACTCCTCGAACCATTGTTGATGGGAGAATAAGTGAAGGTTGATGTGGTCAACAAGCTTGCCATGCCTGTTAACTTTTTATACTCAAACAAAAGTGCTTCACTTGCTGAATATCACAAATCTGCAAGATGTTATGAATTTCAAAGATGGCATAAGAAACCACCTCATTTCCTATAAGTATAATCTTTCACAAATTCCACAGCACAAGTGCAGTGAAACTGATTAGTACGTTTCTATATGAATGTTTGATAAATGTGATTTTTTATAGAACTGATTCTGCATAATTAATTTGTCTACAATTTTGTAAGCAAGTTATGGTTGAAGCTATTTTTATCTAGTTATACCGAAGTTTGGTGGCAAAATCAATTTTGTTTGACAGTTATCAAACATAAATATAATCTTACTAAAATCACATGAGACATATCAATTTCAATGCTCCACAACTTAGAAACTAAATGAAGCAAAAAGGAAACAACCAAAAAAAATTATATAGTTACTGCAATTGATATATTGGAATCATTATATAAAGAATGAATAATTTTTCTTCCAAATGTTCCAATTTTTTTGGCTACAGTATGATATAGAACAAAGTCAAAGTCAAAATCTAAATTGAAATTTCCATCTTCATAAGAGAAGGCAGAGAGTAATCGATGTTTCATTTCAGAATCCAAAGTACACAAAATCAAATTGCAAATCAAACAGTAGCAATCTAATTAGGGTTTGTTCATAGCCCAATTTGGGAACGATTGATAAACAGATAAACAAATCCGAAACTGAATTGCGAACTCAAATGCTCATAGTTTACAAAAAAAAAAAAAAAAACAGAAAAAGCAAAACAAAACATGATTAAAGTTGGAGAGTTTACCTTTTCAAAACAACAAGTGAGGATTTGTAGTTGCAATGAGATGAGAGATTTTAGGTTCCTTCTTATAAAGTTTATTTGTGAAACGATAAACCCTTTCTGAGTACTCAGATTTATCTTATAAAGTTTTATATATTATTACTATCTTTTTCTTTCACTGTTTCACTTCTATCCCTTTCTTACTACACCGCGTTTATTCTCTCTTCTTTTATTTTTTGAAGGAAACGACAAACAAAGTTTTGGTGATTATACGTGTTTACTTGTGCTGCATAAATTTGGTGTCTTTAAAATTAATTAGATACTCTTTAGTTACGCTAATAGTTTATTCCGACACTAACCTGCTATTCACTCGTTATTTTTAGTATTATTATTATTATTTTTTTTTAGAATGGTACTATTACTTTTATATTATACATCAATTATTTCAATCCTTATCAAAACTATTCACATCAAAAATTTTAACTTCATATATGCTAAAAATATTGACAATGGTATGCATCAATATAACTGAACTCAATTTCAAAATAATTTAAATTTTTTTTTTTATCTTATTCATCTGTTAAGAAATTTAAAAAGTTAAATTTAATTTTTATTCTAAATTTTAAACCGTAAAATAAATTATTTTTTACGATTACTATTTATATATGTGAGATTTGTTAAACTTTTAGAGAATTCTTTAAATTTATGTTTATATTGTAATAAAAAAAATAACATATGTGTCTAAAAATATAAATGAATTTCATTGTTTTTTTTTCTTCATAGCTTTATTACATTTTTTGGAGTAAATACGAGAGAGTATCACATGAATTGGACAATCACATTAAAAAGAGCAAAAGTTGAGGAGAAAGGTGAAAACTACATAATAATATCAACTAACTAACAACATAGAGAAAAAAATAACAAATAAAGTGTACGAACAGAATAAGAAAACATTATAAATAAAGTGAAGTAAGAAAGTAAAAAAAAAAAGTTTAAAGTCATTAGTTATAAATTTTTCAACTATAAATCATCAGTTATAAACTAGAAAATAAGTTTTTTAATTAATTAGTTTTTCAACTATAAATCATAAGTTATAAGCTATCGGTCCATTTTTCAGCTATTAGTTAGTTTAAAGTTTAATTTTATCACACAGAATTTTATTCACAAATAAAAAAATAAAAAATAAAAAGAAGAAGGAAAATGGACGAAGAGAAAATGTAATTGCTTTACTTGAATTGTTATGTTGTTTATCATCAATTTTGTAAGTTTGTTTTGTTACGTCATTTCTTCGGCTTCAACCCATCAATGGAATTTCTCAAATTTTGGTTGGTACTTCATTGCCACAGAAGAAATATGGCAGAAAAACACTCCTTTTGAGACCACAAGTTGTTCCCTCTGGAACACAGGTTCTAATTTGGTTTGGCATAAATTCTTATGATATTGTTTAAAAGAATTTTTAAAAATAACTTATGAATTATGAGTTGTTCTTAGTTCATTTCTATAAGTAATTTTTTTTTTATTAATATATAAAAGTAACTTATTTTATACTACAAAATTTAATTAAGTTGTTTATCTAAATTTAGTTCAATTCTTCAATTCTTCAATTTTTAATATGTGCTATGTTATGCTAATCTTGTTTTCTAAGACAAATACAAATAAAGATTAAGGTGTTTTGAATTTTTTTTTTATGTGGATAATGGAGAGTGTTTCACTGAGTGGTGAAGTGGGTGGTGCTAGTGGAGCATATTCTTTGAAAAGATTAGACCTACTATGGTAGGCATTTGTTTAACTGAAGAAGATACATGTCATTCAATGATTCCTATACTTAGTAGGAAATGAGATAATTTTATATGTTTGATAAGTTATATATTTACGAAGTGTAAGTTTAATAGTACAAGAGTTTCACTTTGTAATAAAAAAAAAAATAGAGTTTAAATTTTTTATGGGACAGTTGTACAATAATTATTAGTTTATAAATTAGAAATCTTATAATATTTGTCTAACAAATTGAAAATATTTTTATTATTTACTACTTTATAAAATTAATTTTGAATTAAAAGAAACGAGTTTTTTTATTAGCGACTTATAAAAAAATTTTAAGTTAAAAGTATATTAAAAAAAATAACAATAGTCTATGGAGATAGACCAACTCATTAAATTAACATTGAGTTTGAAAGATTTGAACATAGACCAAACTCATTATTTGTAAGCCTCTTCACTATCTCCCCATAAGAATTATTTGAACATAGATTTAAGAGTAGATATGGTACTTGACTAAGCTCTAAAAAAAAAGAAAATAAATCAAGAATACAAATAAGATAAGAATAAGGCGGCCATAGATAAACAAATTTTGACGTATTCATCCAGATAATCTTTCTCTAATCGTCTCTATAATTGGTCTCCAAAAAAAAAATTATCTTATATTATCTCCTTTAAGTAACCTAAAGTATTTAAAAGTCAATTTTCTTTTTTAACAATTTAATAATCTAGTGGCTTCTTGAAGCCACAAATCATTTCTATTTACCCCGCAAGAAGGCTTTTATGGAAATTCATCTTCAAGCCAAATGTCATTTCAAACAAAAGGATAATGACTTTAATATCCCTAATATTTGCCTAACATATATCCTCACTATAAGAGTATCATCAACAAAATAAAAAATAAGTGAGACATATTTGGTTATGTACCATTACCTACCTTATATCCGACAAAGATTCCATTCGCCATAAAAACATTGAATATAACATTGAGATTTTTTGTTGCTATTAAAAATAAGAAGGGAGATAAAGGATTCCCTACCTAAAAACATGCCCCAGGGAAAATTCGCCAATAAGACTTCCGTTTACCATATCTGAAGTTGTCGCCGAACAAAAACAAGTCCATATCAATCTTCTCCGCACATCAGACAATCGCCTGGACGTTATTACCATATCCAAGTAATTTCATTCCACATAATCATAGGTCTTCTCAAAATTAACTTTAAATAAAATTATATTCGTTTTCCTTTTTTGAGCTTCATTGATAATCTCATTATCAGCCTATCCAAATAATTTCATTCCGCATAATCATAGGTCTTCTCAAAATCAACTTTAAATAAAATCATCTTCATTTTCCTTTTATGAGCTTCATTGATAATTTTACTACCACAAGAATATCATATAAGATTTGACACCCCATAATGAAGGCCGATTGATTTTCAGAAACAACCTTGTCATTGACCTGCTTCAAACAATTAGTAAAACTTTATCTAGCACCTTATATGTACACCCCACAAGAGAAATTGAGCGAAAATGATTCAAAGGCTACAAATTTTCCTTCTTCAAAATGAGTACATAAAAAGGTGTAGTTAGAACCTCTCACAAGTTTACCGTGTGCATGAAAAGTCCACCAAAAAACGTATTAAATCATCTTTGATAACATCCCATAACTTCTTTTAGAGACCAAAATTTACATTATTGGGTCTATTTAAAGCCATCACAATCCTACACCACTTGTCTAACTTCCTCAACCTCAAAAACTCTGATAAAAATTATGGCATCTTCTTTAGATGGAATTTTAAATTGTTAATAGTCCAACATAGGCCTCCTTTCCCTTCTTGATTGAAAATATGAAGAAAAATGTTGATAAATCGTCTCCCTAACCCCTTGCAGCCCCCTCCACCCTATCACTATCAACATTAATACTTAAAATAAAGTTCGCTCATCGTTTTTCTTCCACTACTGCATGAAAGTATTTAAAATCTTTATCCCCATCCTTCAGCTAAATAATTCGAGATTTCTGCCATTGGATACTACAATTTAGTCGCGAGTGTGAAAAGAACTAGGCAGAAAGAAAACACATTTATTCTATATCGTCCACCTCTAAGCTACCAAACTCTCTTTAATGGCCAATTTACTAATACCATCCTTAGCACTCTAAATCTACTCCACTAAATTACTAAAATGTTTTTGATACCACTCCTTCAAAGTTGATTTAATCCATTTTAATTTTTCCTTCAAAACAAACCTTCCCCAACCATGAAAACACATATTCTTCCATTGATTATAGACAAACTTGTGATACCCATCAAATTCAAATCAATACTTCAACAATCGAAAAGGCATAGGATCTTAATTTTCTACCACTTCGGATAAAAATATAGCACAAATGATCCAATAAGCCTCTATCAAGAGTTCATTGACAACAAAACTCTCATCTTTCAGACCACTAATCAGATAAGAGAAATCAATCCAAACAACTTGTACAAGCTCCATCTAGGCAAGATCGAAGTAAATTTTATACCAATCAAAGGTATATCCACGAATTGCGATGTTTCAATAAAATCATTAAAGCTCTAGATCCACTTCCCACCCATTTCCATTCTTCTTCACTTCTAATTGAGTTGAAGTCTCCACACACACCATCGTTCCTCCTCCTTTTCTCCCCTGAATGTCACACATGGCATACATATTCACCAAATTAAACTCAATCTTGTTCGCCAACCACGCGCACACACACCAAATTGCACTTTCAAGCAATGCTAAAGATAACATATTAATGCGACTCTGATCCCACATCATTACCACCAAATTAAACCATCAATGAGTATGAGTCCAATTTCCATCTTTGTTATTTACGATTTAACTTTTGAATTATTTGTTCACGTGGTATGGTCTTAATGTTCCTTCTACCATAACAATCATTGAGAAAATTATTAAATCTACATGATTCAGTTCCAAATAGAAAGAATCAATCCCAATATTTTCATTAGAAAAAATTATATTCAATTTTTTTCTTCTGTAAATTATATTCTATTTTAATCCATCCAAACAATTTCAAATATCCTAATCTATTTTAAATCAAGTAATAAATTCATAATGACAAATAAAACAGCTATGTCACTTACTTACTATTAAAATCTTATTAATTGCTTTTGTCAAAAAAAAAATATTTCAACGTCACAGTAGCATAAAATAGTAACAAAAAAATCATTAACTTACACAAACGGAATATAATAACTATAAAAAAAATGTTATAATTTTCATTTGTTTTAGATTTTTATTTTTTTCAAAATTGAACAAGTCGTGAAGATTTTGGACGGTACGTATCATACTCTTCATAAGTAGCTATTTTTAATTTTTAAAAAAAAAAAATGTATAATAGATTTTAAAAATAAACAAAAATTTGAAGAAAAAAAACGAATTATGTATTATTTCATATTGTAAGAAATCTATTTCTTATTTATATAATTTCCAAATAAATATTTCATAAGATATTATACTCTTCACAAATATATATTTTTAAATTTCATTAAATAATGTAATACAATTTTTTTTGGAATCGTGGAATAATTTAAATAAAAAATTTTTAAATAGTTTTCTCCAAAATTATATAATTTTTTTAAATTAGTTTGGAAATAAATTTAAACATAATTTTTATAATATATGTTAACTATTTGAAATAATTTAATATTAATTGAAAATAATTTTAGATTGAATTTAAATATATCATAATGATGAATTATATGCATTTGAACAAATGCAAAATAATTCAATTTACATAATTTCTCTTTTTTTTTTTTTGTGCAAATTTTGATTGTAATAAACCACCATAAATTACTAAATATAAAATCCTATTCAGAATCAAACTAATATAGAACAAGTAATTCATCATTCCCCATCAACCCAACCTCTCTTAGTATTTCCTCATTGATCACTATGTTCTTAAGATCTACCTTTGATTTCTTCTGAGGATCTTACAGAATAGGTCCTGTCTTTTTCTCAGGTTCGCAATTACATTCATGTTGTTGATTTAGGACACATTGCTGCAGTGTGCAAACTAGACGATCCTAACACAGGTACTATTACAAATTTATCATTTTCTTCTAATAATTTATTCAGCTCATTCATTTTGGTAGACTCCGTCGCAGTATCAATGGTTGTGAATCAATATTGGATTCCCATAATCATTGATAGATTTTCTTCTTTGGCACGTTTTTGGATTTTCTTTTTATGTGATGTTGATTTGGTAAAATTTCATGTCTACTGCATATACAAGCTGCGAGGTTTATAACTTGAGAACAGGAAAGGGGATATACCGATGATTTTATTTATGGTCTTGTATCTTTTGCTATCCTTTGCTGTCATTCTTTTGGTCATTTATAAATGCTATTTAATGCTCACTTTCATTCTTCGAATTCGACTGTGTAACAGTTCATGTAACATGCTGAGTTATTTACTTAGAGGGGTTTAGAATAGTTTGTTTGGGTTATATAGCATAAGCACTTGCATATGTGTTCAAAATAGTTTTAGACTGTCATATAAGTTGACTATATGTCCTTGATGCCTATTAAGTTGTTTTCAGATTATTTCAATAAAGTTCTCTAGATTGTCATAAGCTACTTTTAGCTCATGTAGTTTTCACCCACTTTCTTCAATTGTCTATACATATTTACATAATCTCTTTTATGATAGACGCTTAATTAAGCTATAAAAGTTTTTTACTTTGGGTCCTAGGATAATTTTTTAATTTTTTATATGGGATGCCTAACAAGGTCAGTTGTATTTTGATAAGATACAAGAAAATGTCAACAAGTTCATTGACACAAATGAACTTAGGCAACAAAATGTGTTAGTAAACAAACATCTGCCCTTTCTATCCAACTATCATTCAGTTTCATGGTTGTTTAAATTATTGAAACCTATTGAACAAACTCATTTATTTTATATTCAGATTAAGCTATTCTTTAGTACAGGGCTAATTAATTTATGTAATTTTTGTACTCTATAGAAAATTCCAATTGTAAAGCTTGATCGGAGACCTGGAGACGTTGAAGTTGTTTATGCATCAACAGAAAAAGCAGAATGAGATCTTAACTAGAATTGTTGATTTTCTCTAGTGAATAATTTCACGATATTTAGCTGTTCTTAAAGCTCTTCCGAAAGAAGGCTTCCCATATAAGGATCTTTTGGAAATTTATCAGAATATGAAGTTATAGGAAGAGGAGCTTGTGGAACTGCCTACAAAGCTGTTACAAATGATGGTGAATTTATTGCTGTCAAGAAGATGAATTCGTGCGGAGAAGGAGCATCAAGCATCGATAGAAGCTTCTTAACTGAGACTTCAACCCTTGGAAAGACCAGACACAGGAACATTGTGAAGTTGCCTGAATTTTGTTTTCATGAAGATTCTAATCTTTTATTGTATGAGTAAATGGAAAACGGAAGCCTTGGTGAAAAGCTTCATTCAAGTTCCACCTTTTGTGTATTGGATTGGAAGGTTTGATATGAAATAGCTTTAGGGATCTATGCAACACTATGTAAATTTTGTTTCGAAGTATTGCAATAATATTTCAATTAAAGACTCATATTAAATATTTAAAAAATCTACTTATAACAATATTTTCATATATTTTTAGTTAAAGTTTTCATATAAATAAAAAATCATAGACTCGTATTAAATATTTAAAAAATCTACTTATAACAATGTTTTCATATATTTTTAGTTAAAGTTTTCATATAAATAAAAAATCATGAAAAGTTGTTTATAGTGGAAATTTAAGCCAATATTATGTGGATTATTCTTTGAAAAACATTTTGATTCAGAATTACTTTCGGATTTTCTTGCGAATAGTATTTTAAATTTCATGTAGGATATACCTACGGATTTTTATACGAAAAATATTTGAAGGAATCTGTCTGTAGAAGCAGAATTTATTTACTTTTTCTACGGATTTAGCCGCAGGTATGTTACATGCAGATCTAGAAATCCTATGGTTCTGCCAGTAAATCCGCAAGTAACGTGTGTTTATGCGGATTTTTAGCTTAAATCCGCAGGTAATACGTTGATTTCTAGTAATGGTAGTAATATATAATATTATCGTATCTACGTAGATTAATTTAACAATTATCAAACTATTCAAGATTTTATATTATTTAGATTTAAACTAATGAAAATTATTGTTGGTTCGCAATAACGAAAATATAACAATGGCTTAACACTTAAAACAAGAGTATATAACAATACAACTTTGAATCAATGAAAGTAAATCAGGGGTCATGGTTTTATATGTATTAATGTTTGTTTTCTCAATTATCTTAAAGAAGATTCTTCATTCAATTGAATTTTTAACAAATCTTGTGCATCCAATAATTGCGTTTCTGTCATTGGATTAACATTTAGGTCATTTTCGTCATCCCTAGGCTTATTCTAATCCATTTTGGTTGTTTAATCAATTGTGCATCGAATGAGTTTGTTCGTGTCATTGGATTAACATTTAGGTCATTTTCTTCATCATTCGGCTTATTCTTATCCATTTTGAGTTTTTAACCAATCTTGTGCATCCAATAAGTGTGCTTGTGTCATTGTATTAACATTTAGGTCATTTTTGTCATTCCTTCAGCTTATTCTAATCCCTTTAGGGTTTTTAACCAATCTTGTGCATCTAATAAGTGTGTTTGTGTCATTGGATTAATATTTTAGTCATTTTCTTCATCCTTTAGCTTATTCTAATCTTTTTGGTTGTTTAAGCTATCTAGTGCATCTAATAAGTGTGTTTGTGTCATTGAATTAACATTTATGTAATTTTCTTTCACCTTAGGCTTTATTCTAATCCATTTTGGTTCTTTAAATAATCTTGTGCATCAAATTAGTGCGTTTATGTCATTGGATTAACATTTAGGTTATTTTCTTACTCCCAAGGCTTAATCTAATCCATTTTGGTGGTTTAACAAATGTTGTACATCCAATAAGTAAGTTTGTATCATTGGATAAAAACTGTGGTTATTTTTGTCATCCTTTGAATTATTCTAATCAATTTTGGGTTTTTAACCAATCTTGTGCATCCAATAGGTGAGTTTGTATCATTGGATTTACATAAAGGTCATTTTCTTCTTCCCTAGGCTTATTGTAATCCATTTTGGTTGTTTAACTAATCTTTTGCATCCTAAAATTGCATTTATTTTATCGGATTAACATTTAGGTCATTTTTTTCATCCTTCAACTTATTCTAATCCATTTTGATTATTTAACCAATCTTGTGCATCCAATCGGTGCATTTGTGTCATTGGATTAATATTTAAGTCATTTTCGTCCTCCCTAGGCTTATTCTAATCCATTTTGGAGGTTTTAACAATCTTGTGCATCAAATAAGTGTGTTTATGTCATTGGATTAACATTTAGGTCATTTTGTCCTCCCTATGCTTATTCTAATCAATTTTGGCTGTTTAATCAATCTTGTGCACTCAATAAGCGCATTTGTGTGATTGGATTAACATTTAGGTCATTTTATTCATCCTTCGGCTTATTCTAATCGATTTATGGTTTTTACCCCCAATCTTCTGCATCCAATAATTGCGTTTGTTCATTGGATTAACATATAGGTCTTTTTCGTTATCCTTCAGATTATTCTAATCCACTCTTGTTGTTTAAACAATCTTGTGCATAAGATAAGTGTGTTTGTCTCATTGGATTAACATTTAGGTCATTTTCGCCATCCTTCAAATTATTCTAATCCATATTGGATTTTTAACAAATCTTGTGCATCCAATAATTGCATTTGTGTCATTGGATTAACATTTAGGTCAATTTTGTCCTTCCTATTTTAATTCTAATCTACTTTTGTTGTTTAACCAACCTTGTGCATCCAATAAGTGCATTTGGGTCATTGGATTAACATTTAGGTCATTTTCGTCATCCTTTGGTTTATTCTATTCCATTTTACATTTTTAATCAATGTTGTGCATCTAATAAGTGTGTTTGTATTATTGGATTAATATTTAGGTCATTTTCATCATCCTTCGACTTATTCCAATCCATTTTGGTTGTTTATAAATGTTGTGCATCCAATAAGTGTGTTAGTGTCATTGTATTAATATTTAGGACATTTACGTCATTGTTTGGCTTATTCTAATCCATTTAGTGTTTTTAACCAATCTTGTGCATCACATAAGAGCATTTGTGTCATTGGACTAACATTTAGGTTATTTTCGTCATCATTCACCTTATTCTAATCCATTTTAGTTTTTTAACCAATCTTGTGCATCCAATAAGTGCGTTTGTGTAATTGGATTAACATTTAGGTCATTTTCACCCTCCCTAATCTTATTCTAATCCATTTTGGATCTTAAACCAATCTTGTGCATCCAATGAGTTCATTTGGTTCATTTGATTAACATTTAGGTCATTCTCTTATCCTTCGTTAATTCTAATCTATTTTTGGTTTTTACCCAATTTTGTGCATCCAATAACTGTGTTGTGTAATTAGATTAATATTTAGCTCATTTTTGTAATCATTCGGCTTATTCTGATTCATTTTGGAATTTTAACTAATCTTGTGCATCCAATAAGCGCGTTTGAGTCATTAGATTAACATTTAGGTCATTTTCGTCATCCTTCAACTTATTCTATTCAATTTTGGTTGTTTACAAATCTTGGAGCTCCAATAAGTATGTTTGTGTTAGTGTATTAACATTTAGGTCATTTGCGTCATCCTTCGGCTTATTGTAATCCATTTATGGGTTTTAACCAATCTTGTGCATCAAATAAGTGCATTTGTATCGTTGGATTAACATTTAGTTCATTTTTATCATGCTTCGATTTATTCTAATCCGTTTTAGTTGTTTAACCATTCTTGAGGACCCAATAAGTGCGTTTGTGTCGTTGGATTAATATTTAGGTCATTTTCGTCCTCCTTAGGGCTATTCTAATCAATTTTGTTTGTTTAACCAATCATGTGCATCCAATAAATGAGTTAATTTTAAAGGATCGACATTTATGTCATTTTCATGCTCCGTAGGACTATTCCACTACATTTTTATTTTTTAGCCAATCTTATGTATCAAATGAGTGCATTTGTGTTAATGGATTAACATTTAGATCATTTTCATCTTTCATAGGCTTATTGTAATCCATTTTCGGTTTTTAACAAATCTTGTGCATGCAATAATTGTATTTTTTCGTTGGATTAACATTTAGGTCATTTTCATCCTCCTTAGGCTTATTCTAGTCCATTTTGGTTCTTAATCAGTGTAGTTTGTCAAACAAGTGCAAAAGTTTCAATGGATTAATATTTAGGTCACTTTGGTGTTTACAAGGTTTATTCTAGTGTGTTTTGGTTCTTAATCAATGTTGTTCGTCCCATAAGTGCAAAATTCACAATGATTTAATATATGGATTAACGTTTAGGTAATTTTCATCATCCTTCAGCTCATTCTAATCCATTTTGGTTGTTTAACAAATTGTGTGGATTCAATATGTGCGTTAGTTTCATTAGATTTATATTTAGGTCTTTTTTTTTTTCCTCTCTAGGCTTATTCTAATCCATTTCGGTTGTTAAACCAATCTGTTGCATCCAATGATTTTGTTTGTGTCATTGGATTAACATTTGGGTCATTTTCATCATCCTTCGACTAATTTTAATCCATTTTAAGTAATTTTCGTTCTCCCAAGGATTATTCAAATCCATTTTGGTTGTTTAACCAATCTTGTGCATCCAACAAGTAAGTTTGTGTCAATGGATTAAAATTTAGGTCATTTTCATCATCCTTTGGCTTATTATAGTCCATTAAAGGGTTTTAAATAATCTTGTGCATCCAATAAGTGTATTTGTGTCAAATAATGTTGTGCATCCAATAAGTGCAGTTGTGTCAGTGGATAAACATATAGGCCATTTTCTTCTTCCCTACGATTATTCTAATCCATTTTGGTTGTTTAACCAATCTAGTGCATCCAAAAAGTGCTATTATGTCATTGGATTAATATTTAGGTCAATTTCATCATTCTTCGGCTTATTCGAATTCATTTTAATTGTTTAACCAATCTTGTACATCAAATAGGTGGGTTGTGTCATTGGATTAACATTTAACTTATTTTTGTGCTTCCAAGTCTTATTTTAATCCATTTAGGTACTTTAACTAATCTTGTGCATCCAATAAGTAAGTTTGTGTCATTGGATTAAAATTTAGGTCATTTTCTTTATCATTCGACTTATTCTAATGTATTTTGGTTGTTTAACCAGTCTTGTGCATCCAATAAGTGTGTTTGTGTCATTGGATTAACATTTAGATCAATTTCGTTCTCCCAAGGCTTATTCTAATTCATTTTAGTTGTTTAACCAATCTTGTGCATCCAACGAGTGCATTTTTGTCATTGAGTTAAATTATAGGTCATTTTGGTCATCCTTTGGCTTATTCTAATCCATTTTAGGTTTTGAACCAATCTTGTGCATCTAATAAGTGCATTTGTGTCATTGGATTAACATTTAGGTCATTTTTCTCATTCTTCAGCTTATTCTAATCCATTTTTGTTGTTTAACCAATGTTGTGCATCCAATAAGCGCGTTTGTGTTATTGGATTAACATTTAGGTCATTTTGTTCATCCTTCAACCTATTCTAATCAATTTTGGTTGTTTAGCCAATTTTGTGCATTGAATAAGCGTGTTTGTGTCATTGGTTATCATTTAGGCCATTTTATTCATCCTTCAGCCTATTCTTATCTATTTTGGTGGTTTAACCAATCTTGTGTATTTAATAAGTGCGTTTGTGACATTGGTTTTAGTTCATTTTCATCATCCTTCGGATTATTCTAATCTATTTTAGTTGTTTAACCAATCTTGTACAATCAATAAGTGCGTTTGTATCATTGGATTAACATTTAAGTCATTTTTGTTATCCCTAAGCTTATTCTAATCCATTTTTGTTGTTTAATTTATCTTGTGCATCCAATAAGTGGTTAATTTGTGTTATTGGATTAAGATTTAGGTCATTTTTCATTCTCCCTTGTCAAAGGATTAATATTTTAGGTCATTTTGTTCTTTACTAGGTGAATTCTATAGTCCATATTAGTTCTTAATCATTGTAGTTCTTCCAATTAATGCATAAGTCTCAATGGATTTTTGGTATTTACTATGTTTATTCTAGTCTATTTTGGTTCTTATTCAATGTGGTTCGTCCAATAAGTTCCAAAGTCTCACCGGATTAATATTTTAGGTTATTTATGTATTTAGTAGGTTTATTCTAGTCCATTTTGGTTCTTAATCAAAGTAGTTGGTCAAAAAAGTGCAGAAGTCTTAATAGATTAATATTTTAGGTCATTTTGTTCTTTACTGGGTTAAATCTAGTACATTTTAGGTTATTTTTGTATTTACTAGGTTCATTCTAGTTGATTTTAATTCTAAATAAATGTAGTTCATCCAATAAATGTAATATTCTCATTGGATTATTATTTTAGCTCTTTTTCGTCTTTACTAGATTTATTGTAGTCTATTTTGGTTCTTTATCAATATAGTTCGTCAAATAATTGCAAAAAGTCTCATTGGATTATTATTTTAGGTTATTTTTGTCTTTTTTAGGTTTATTACAGTCCATTTTGGTTCTAAATCTAAGTAGTTGTCCAATAAGTGTCATATTTTCAATGGATTAAAATTTTAGGTCATTTTAATCTTTAATAGGTTTATTCTAGTACAATTTGGTTCTTAATCAATGTAGTTTTTAATTAGTGTAGTTGTCTCAATAAGTGCATAATTCTCAATGGATTGCGATTTTAGGTTATTTTTGTATTTATGAGATTTATTCTAGTCTATTTTAATTCTAAATCAATGTAGTTTATCTAATAACTGCAAAATTCTCAACGGATTAATATTTTCGCTCTCTTTGATCTTTACTAGGTTTATTGTTCTTAATCAATTTCGTTCGTCAAATAAGTGGAAAAGTCTCAAGGTATTATTATTTTAGGCTATTTTGATCTTTACAAGGTTTATTGTAGTCCATTTTGGTTCTAAATCTATGTAGTTCGTCCAATAAGTGTTAATGTGTCAATGCATTAATATTTTAAGTCATTTTAGTCTTCACTTGGTTTGTTATAGTCCATTTTGGTTCTAAATCTATGTAGTTCGTCAATTAAGTGCCAAAGTCTCAATGAATTAATATTTCAGGTCATTTTGGTCTTTAATAGGTTTATTCTAGTCCATTTTAGTTTTTAATCAATGTACTTCGTCCAATAACTACAAAAACCTCAATTGATTATTATTTTAGATAATTTGGTCTCTACTAGGTTATTTTTGTTGTTAACCAATGTAGTTGGTTGTATAAGTGCAAAAGTCGCTATGATTTAATATTTTAGGTCATGTTGGTCTTTAATAGTTTTATGGTAGTCAATTTTTTTCTGAATCAATGTAATGCGTCCGATAAGTTCAAAAGTCCATTTTGATCAAATAAGTATTTTAAACTCTTATGGTCACTAAATACATCAAAACTACACTCATATAGATAATGTCTCCAAATTTTAAATGTGAAGATAATTGCAGCTAACTGGGGGTCATGAGTGGATAATTCTTTTCATGCTCCTTCAATTTCCTTGAGCCATAGCCCACTAGTTTTTTTGTTTTGCAACAAAACACAACCCAAATCCTAATGGGAAACATCATAATAAACTTCGTAAGACTCTTCTGGTCGTGGCAACACTAACACTGGAGACGTCGTTAGCTTCTCTTTCATCAGTTGGAAAATTTTCTCACACCCTTAGTCCAAGCATAAATCTTATTCTTCTTTGTAAGGTGTTTGAATGGAGCAACAATCTTGGAAAGTCTCTCAATAAATCTCCTATAGTACTCGACCAAACTCAGAAAAATCCTAATCTCTATGACTATTTGCGGTTGATTCCATGCCATCACGACTTCTACCTTGGATGGGTCGACAACAAGCCCTTCCTTAGAAATTACATGTCCCTAGAACTTCACTTCTTCTAACCATAACTCATATTTTCCTAGATTGGCATATAGTTGTTGCTTCTTTAGTATTTGTAGAACTTGATGCAAATGTTCCTCATGTTCCATACTCTTGAAACAAGATTTTAGGTCGTTTTTGTATTTAGAAGGTTTATTCTAGTTCATTTTGGTTCTTAATTAAAATAGTTCTTCAAACAGTTGCAAAAGTTTCAATGGTAAATATTTTAGGTCATTTACGAGGTTTATTCTAGTCCTTTTTGGTTCTTAATTAATGTAGTTCGTCCAATAAGTTCAAAAGTCTCAATGAATTAATATTTTAAGTCATTTTGGTCTTTACTAGGTTGTAGTTCATTTTGATTCTTAATCATTGTAGTTCATCCAACAAGTGCAAAATTCTCAATGGATTAATATTTTACGGTCTTAACTAGGTTTATTCTAGTTCGTTTTGGTGCTTAATCTATGTAGTTTTTAAAATATGAGCAAAAATCTCAATGGATTAATAGTTTAGGTGATTTTGTTCTTTACTAGGTTAACTCTAGTCCATTTTGTTATTAATCAATGTAGTTCTTCCAATATGTGCGTAAGTCTCAATGGATTAAGATTTTGGGTCATTTTGGCATTTACTTTGTTTATTCTAGTCCATTTTGATTCTAAATGAACATAGTTTGTCCAATAACAGCTAAAATCTCAATGAATTATTATTTTAGGTCATTTTGGTATTTAGTAGGTTTATTGCAGTCCATTTTTGTTCTAAATCAACGTAATTCATCCAATAAGTTCAAAAGTCTCAATGGATTAATATTTTAGGTTATTTTGGTTTGTATAGGTTTATTCTAGTCCGTTTGGGTGCTTAATAAATGTAGTTTGTCAAATAAGTACAAAGTCTCAATGGACTAATATTTTCTGTCATTTTGTTATTTACAAGGTTTATTCTAGTCCATTTGAGTTCTTAATCAATGTAGTTCTTTCAATAAGTGCATAAGTGTCAATGGATTAGTATTTTAGGTAATTTTGGTATTTACTAGGTTTATTCTAGTCCGTTTTAATTCTATTGCAATGTAGTTCGTCCTATAATCACAAAATTCTGAATGGATTAATTGTTTAGCTATATTGGTCTTTACTAGGTTTATTGTAGTCTATTTTGGTTCTTAATCAATGTAGTTCATCAAATAAGTACAAAAGTCTCAATGGATTATTATTTTAGGTCATTTTTGTCTTTACTAGATTTATTCTTTGCTTCTAAATATATGTAGTTTGTCCAAATAGTGCCAAAGTCTCAATGGATTAATATTTTAGGTCATTTTGGTCTTTACTAGGTTTATTCCAGTCCATTTTGGTCTTTACTAGGTTTATTCCAGTCCATTTTGATTCTTTATCCATGTAGTTCGTCCTATAAGTGCAATAATCTCAAATGGTTAATGTTTTAGTTCATTTTGGTTCTTAGTAGTGTAGTTCATCCATTAAATACAAAAGTATCAATGGATTAATATTTTAGAGCATCTTGGTCTTTACTAGATTTATTGTAGTCCATTTTGCTTCTTAATCAATATACTTCGTCTAACAAGTGCATAAGTATCAACATATTAATATTTTATTCCATTTTGGTGTTTACTAGGTTTATTATATTCCATTTTGATTCTTAATCAATGTAGTACGTCAAACAAGTGCAAAAGTTTCAATTAATTAATATTTTAGGTCATTTTTGTCTTTAATAAGCTTATTCTAGTCCATTTTGGTGTTTAATCAATGTACTTTGCCAAATAAGTGAAAAAGTCTCAAATGATTAATATTTTAGGTCATTTTGTTCTTTAAAAGGTGAAGTATAGTCCATTTTAGTTCTTAATCATTGTAGTTTTTCCTATTAGTGCATAAGTCTCAATGGATTAAGATTTTAGGATATTTTGGTCTTTAGTAGGTTTCTTGTCCATTTTGGTTTTTCATTAAAGTAGTTCCTCAAACAATTGCAAAAGTTTCAATGGATTACTATTTTAGGTCATTTTGGTCTTTACTAGGTTTATTCTAGTCCATTTTGGTGCTTATTCAATGTAGTTCGTCCAATAAGTGCAAGAGGTTCAAAGGATTAATATTTTAAGTCATGTTAGACTTTTTTGGGTTTATTATAGTCCATTCGGGTTCTTAATCAATCAAGTTCGACCAATAAGTCCAAAATAGTCAATGGGTTAATATTTTAGGCTATTTTGATTTTTACTAGGTTTATTGTAGTCTATTTTTGTTCTAAATCAATGTAGTTCGTCCAATCAGTACAAAAGTCTCAATGGATTAATATTTTAGGTGATTTTGGGCTTTACTAGGTTTATTGTATTTCACTTTCATTTGTAATCATTGTAGTTCATCTAAAAAGTGTCAAAGTCTTAATGGATTAATATTTTAAGTCATTTTAGTGTTTACCAAGTTTATTCTAGTCCATTTTGGTGCTTAACTTATGGAGTTTGTAAAAAAAAAGTGAAAAATCTTCAATGTATTAATTTTTTAGGTCATTTTGGTCTTAACTAGGTTTATTGTAGTATATTTTTGTTCTTAATCAATGTAGTTCGTCTAATAATTGCATAAGTATCAATGGATTAAGATTTTAGTGACAATCATTATTGTAGATAGATATCAAAAACATTTAGTGACAATCCTCATAACTTGTAGTGACAGTTCTCAAAGTATAGCAAATCGTCCCTTAAAGTTGACAGTTGAGCTGGGTGTTACTCAAAGTATTATTCATTTTTATCTAGAGTTTTTAACTTTTAGTAACAAACTTTGTGTGTCACTAAACATCCATTTTTTTTATAGTGACACATATATCATATCTAGCAATGTAAATAAAATAAAAGGATTTTCTCAGTTAAAATAATTGACGTATATTAATTTTTTTGTAGTATTTGACCATAAGGAAGGAACTTGAATATATTTTTTAAAACAACATTATCAAAAAAAAAAAAAAAAACATATCCATGCATACATCACTAAAAAAAAGTTATTATCAGTAAAAGTTGTAATATTCTTTTATTTAATATGTTTTTATAATAATAAAAACTTGATTTTTACAATTAATCAACAGTATCCACTAGGTCCTCCAAATTGAAGAGAATATCCAACTTCTCCGCGTAGATTATCATAGTAATCAATACTGTAACACTTAAGAGAGGCGTCAGTGTATAGTCTAGTAATTTGGAACTGAGGTCCATAATCTTGGAACTGAATATATTTTTTAAAGCAACATTATCATAAAAAAAAAAAAAACATATCCATGCATACATCATTAAAAAAAAGTTATTATCAGTAAAAGTTGTAATATTCTTTTATTTAATATGTTTTTATAATAATAAAAACTTGATTTTTACAATTAATTAACAGTATCCACCAGGTCCTCCAAATTGAAGAGAATACCCAACTTCTCCGCGTAGATTATCATAGTAATCAATACTGTAACACTTAAGAGAGGCGTCAGTGTATGGTCTAGTAATTTGGAACTTAGGTCCATAATCTTGTCTAGATTCATTTCGAAATGCAACGTTCCTAAAATAACAAGCATGAACAAAATTGCGATCCGGAAAATGTCCTGATCCCATTGGAGGACTAGAAGAACCAGGAGGAGTTACTGTTAACCCACCCCATCCCACTTGCTCAGCTGAAGCCAAGTTTGAGAATAATTGATGTGGAAAATATCCAACTACCTCATCTGCCACAGTCAACCACCAATGTTTTGTTGTTTTTTCCTGAATACATATGCATAAAAATTTATAAATTTATTATTTACATCCTTAATATGTCTTGTCATGAACAACATTGGGGCATTATATCTACTTGTAAAGAAGTTGAATGAATGTTAATCTTATTTAAGTTGGGATGTAAGATAGTATTCTTTGTGCATGTCTTTGAGCAGTATCAATATGACAATATTATAAATTTGAAATTATTCTTTTTCACATTAAAATATCCATATATTTTAAATTTAAATATTACATAAATAAATTACCTGAATAAGTTCAATTTTCATTTCAGACATCGTTCCACCATAAGTAGATATTGGTACTATGCGTGCACCAAGGTAATATTTATGGCTGAGTTGAACAAAACCGCTACATAATATGTTGTAGCATCCACTCTTGAAGTTATTTGACTATAATATTTTAATACTATGTTATATTCTTAAAACAAAAATTAAAACAAAAATAAAACTGTCTTTTTCAACTATTATCAAAATTTAAATTAACAAATAAAATTGTGATTTTCAAATAATCTCAAATGTAAATTAAGATTAACAAAAATTATAAACAATTTTCATGAGCATCTGAAGTATTTCCTATATTGTATAAATAAGTAGAGATTAGAAAGAATCACTTACCATCCAATATGAGTACATATGAGTTGCATTATTTTTGTATAAGTCTGGAGATACCTAACATCATATATGAGATAGTTTATATTGTATTTTCTATACCATAAAATTTATTTAAATAAAAAACCATATATGTATATGTATGATTTTAGGATAAAATAAGTTTGTCATATTAGAAAATATCAAAACTCACATGCCAACCGACGACGATTTTATTTGTGTCACCTACCAATCCGTTTTCAACATATAAATAACCTGCGCTTGTTTGCCCCAATGAAACGGTGGGATTATAAACACTAGTAGTTCCAATAACTCCATAGTAAGGACCAACCTCTCTTAAAAGAAACAAACGAGTAGACTACAAATTCAAAACATTAACATAAAAATTTAATATTAGATTATGAAATATAAATATATATATATATATATATATATATATATGTGTGTGTGTGTCATTTGTACAAAGAAATTAGAAATTTAATTATCTAGGAGAAAACTTACATGCATAACAGAGTTAGTTTGAGTTAGGACATGATTATTGAATAAGGATTTGCCACTAATGAGATCATCTTTGGTTATCCTCCGAATAGGGACAGTTTCTTTTGGACATCTAACTTTCTCAAGCGCGAAAGAGGATTTTGTTCGTGAAATTTTCACATTTGTTTCACTAATGTTTTTTCCAAAATATGCTTTTCTCTAAACCCAAAGAAAGAAAAACAAACATTGAAAGAGATAAAGTATGAGTACCAAAAGACAAAAATTAAAATGGAACCCAATAAAATAATTAACCTGCAATTTATGATTCTTTAGCAAAGGATGATCAAAAGCCGGTTGTTTGTTAATATCAACGCAATCAACTATGTATCCTGACTTTGTCTTTATAGAAAACACCAAAATGAAAAAAAAAATTATTAAATAGAAAGATCATATTAAACTATCTATAATCGATATATATCAATATATGTATAATTAATACATGAATACTCTTGATAGGAGTCTTGTTAATGAGGTTTAGTTGTTTCTCTAACTCCAAATCTTCTTTCAATGTACTATGCATACCATCTGATGTGTGACTAGTACTGCTAGTCACTAAACACAAAACTAAGAACAATGAATACATCATTTTCACAATTATCTTGTTTTGATGATGGGTCATCATTTTGTATATCGTCTATTAATATATCACATTCATTAAAAACAAAAACTCTCTTAAGGTAAAATGTCTCATACAAATTTATTACATCTTTGACTAAATTTAACACATAATTAACTTTGACCGTGGAAAAAATAAATACCAAAATTAATAATTTTGTTACCCCTTTTTTTAAAACAAAATACCTAAAATGTCTTTGTCTATTAATAATATTATTAATTCTTAAGTCAACTCAATTTTTGTGTACTTACGTGAACTCAATTTACATATATGTGAAATGATTTTACGTATGTTTACGTGAAATGAGAAGTGATGTTTAATGATGTTTTGTCTTTAAAAACATCTATAAAATTAGATATTTATTAGTTGGTTTTAACTATAATATATTATTATTTTAATATTATATATATATATATGCATATGAAAGGAAAAAAGAAAAAGTAAACATTTCCCTGTTTCACGCTCTCCCTCCATCTCTCTTACACTCTCTCTCTGTTTGAAGAAACAAAAAAACCAAAGTGTTGTTGGTTTTGAAAAAAACACAAACATAAACCTCAATTTATCTACTAGATCTAAGCTTCCATTCAAGCAGTGACAGAAGGGAAATTTGCTCATTGCCACGCGGCGCTGCTAGTGAGCTAGTTTTTGAAGCAACGTCAAAAACATAAATTTTACCGAAATTAATCACGGCGCCGTAATCGGTTGTTAAAACTACAACGGAGGTAAAGACTCCTTCCAAACTTATAGTTGGCATTTAGGACATTATTTGTGATTTTTTTAGAAAGAAAATTGATGTATTTGAGGTGTGATTTTGTGAAAAATGAATTTAATTAGTTTATGTGTGAATTTGTTGAAATTAAATTTAGTTTATTTCGAGGTGTGTTGTGTAGTGATCAATGTTGGGTATGGATTGTATGTTCATAATTAATATTATGAATTTTTTTTCTGATGCGATTTATGTTCAGTGATTAAATTTGATGTGTTTGAGTTACATAATGAGTTATTTTCAAATAAATGAGTTTGAACTAAAGTTTAAATTTTATGAAAAATTTAGAGTTGTTAAAATTGTGAAAAAGTTCAAATGTTAACTAAGTTAAAGAGTTTGAGCAAAAAGATAGATTGAAATTAAAAATGATTAGAGTTTAAAATGTTACTCTTTTAATTACTCTTTGATTGAGTTTAAAAAGAAAAAAATATTTATAGTATTTTATTAACTCAAAAATTTCATTGCTTTAATAGTCGAGTGTAAGTATGTGAAATTTGGACAATATTTTTTTTTTAGTTTTAACTAAATAATATAGATTATTTGGTTTTAAAAGTTTGGTGTGTGAGAAAGATTTAATTTTAGGAATTTTGTTGTGTGTGGATTAGTTTTATTGTGAACAAATTGTTATAAATATTTATGTTTATGTAGTTAGCTCCTTGAGTCTAAAAAAGGAATCGAGACCGTTGGCACCGAGTTAGCGGTGGAGAGAACTATGTTATATTAATGTTGTTGTGGTGATTTATGGTTGAAAATTTTGGAGATTAAAAATGGGTGATTAATGTTTGAAGATTTTGGTGATTCATGTTTGGTGAAATTATGTGTTCATAATTAATATTATGAATTTTTGGAAAGAAATGTATGTGTGACTTGGTGGAAAATTAATTTAATTCAATTTTTGTGTGGATGGAATTTGGAGATGCGATTAATGTATGTTTGTGGAAATTTAAATTGGTGTAACTAAATATGTTTGAGTATGCTATTTGTTTTATCTGAAAAGTCATTAGTGTTAAATGAATATTAAAAATGAGGAATCTTTTAATAGCTGCATTTATTTAATGATTGTGGTGAAAAGAGTCAGATTATGCTTATGCATTTTACAGTACATGGTGACCGCGATAGAGCCATGGTGATATTGGTGACCGTAATGGGCCACGGGATGATGCAATGTGAATTGTTAGTTCATCTTATCCTTGTGGGGATTGTCACGTCGTGCTAATCTGTGAGAGATTGCACTCTAGAATATATTGATATGTGAGCGATTGCACTCTAGAAAATCATGCTGGTCTGTGAGCGACTGCACTCTTGTATGTTGTGCTGATTTGTGAGAGATTGCACTCTTGTATGTTGTGCTGATATGTGAGAGATTGCACTCTAATTAATTTGGTGTTAATTATGTGTTCATAATTGATAATGTTAATGTTTGAAGTGTTAATTGATTTAGAGCCATTTTAGAATTGAAAACTGCATTTTCTCAGTTGTATTCGGCTACGACAGTGCAGTGTGTCCAAACTTCTTTTTTCAAACATTGTTTATGCTTTTTTGGACATAAAAAAATAATTTCGAGGAGTATGCTAAGACGAAAGGTTTTTTTTTGAGCATTTGAAAATATAAGAACTTTGCTAAGTGATATTTTTTAATTTCGGTTGGTGATCCTTTACAATTATTGTGAAAATCTGGGTTTGCCCCTCATATGAGAACCATGATCGTCCTACCATTAGGCACCTTGGAGATGGTCACGTAGTTAGACATACCTGACCGAAGCTATGGTAGGAGGATCTTGTGGGGAGCATGGAGATCACCCAGGTTTTATAGTTTTGTAGCATGATCAGATTAGGTGGTTGTATAAGGACTATATATCTTTCTTTTGTGATTGTATTTATTTCATTTTAGAAGATTGTATCTATGCTTAATCTGTTTGATGTCTTTTATTTTGATTGGTCCATGTTCCACTTTTTGATGTGACGTGGAGAAAGTTAAAATTCTTGGGGCAGTGCTTTTGTGCATGTCTACCGAGAATACCCCAGGGATATGACCTATGTTTGTTAGGCCTCATAGCCCTAGTGTATTTTGATGTTTGAATACTTTGAATTTTTATTTCAAAAACTATTTCGTTGCTTGTAAATATTTGTTGACTTTGTCGTTATGTTATGACTTAAATATTTATCCAAAAGTATTTTCTTCTTTATTTCTTCGTTTTTTAAAAAATCGGGGTGTTATAGAAACCATTGTCTTTATTACAAAAAATTAAATTATAACACAAAAAATTAAATAATTTAGTAATATTCATAATTATAATAATTCAATTGGTCTAATTAATAACGTCATTAAATGGGAGATCAATTAATTATATTGTTGTACAGTTTCAAAACAAATCAATCTAAATCAATACACAATAATTACACATTATTGCAAAATAAGACTAATATTCTAAAATAAAATAAAAAATTCAATTTATGACAATCAATTGATAATGTCATAAATATAGCAAATTCACAAAATCATAATAATAAATTCATAAGTTTATTAAATCATAAATATTAGATTCAAAATATATAGACAATTATTTTAAAAGAAAATTCAAATCGCAAGTAATAATTGCATTACGTCAATGAATACCGGGTATTAAATTAATAACATACAAAAACAAAATTCAAATCCGGTTTAATAAATTCGTTACGTCACATAATTAAATCTATAGCATTATTAAATCACAAGTATTAAATTCATAACATATAAATAATTATTTATAAAAAAATCAAATCACGAGTAATAAATTTTTAATGTCAACAAATTACGAGTATTAAATTCACATCGTACAAAAAAAAATGGCTTAATTGTAGTTTTGGTCCCTCTATTTTAGCTGAATCGAAAAAGTAGTTCCCCATTTTGTTTTTCCCAAGTTTTGGTCCAAAAAGTGATGAAATTTCATTTTTTTTAAAGTCGTACTACACCATTTATGATCATTGATTTCACTTACAATTGTTGCTACTTTCGTGATTCAGCTAAAATAGGGGGACCAAAACTGCAATTAAGTCAAAAAAAATTCAAATCTTGAGAAGTAATTTCATAACATCATAATATTAGATTCATAACGTTATGAAATCACAAGTATTAAATTCATAATATATGAACAATTATAAAAGAAAAATTTAAATCACGAGTAATAAATTCTTAATGTTAAAAAATCACGAGTATTAAATTCATAACATACAAAAAAAAAATTCAAATCTTGAGTAGTAAAATTTGTAATGTCATAATATTAAATTCATAATATTATAAATCACAAATATTAAATTCATAACTTATAAATAATTATTTTAAAAATATTTCAAATCACGAGTAATAAATTCTTAATGTCAACAAATCACGACTATTAAATTTATAAATACAACAAAAAATTTCAAATTTTGAGTAGTAAATTCGTAACGTCATAATATTAAATTTATAGCGTCATTAAACTTAAAAACAATTATTTCATAGAATCAAATTAAAACTATTTTCAATAATAGGAATTTAAAGCATATATTCAATAACAAACTTCAAAGAAGATTACACAACTAATGATATATAATAGAAAACTATGTACTTACTAAATTAAGTCAAAAACAAAAATAAAAAATCAAACAATTAACATAATTAGTGTCACATAATAGCACTTTAAAGTAATTATTGCATAGAACAAAATTCAAACTATTTTCAATCATATGAATTTAAGGCATACATTCAGTGACAAATTTCAAGGAGATTACAAAATTAATGATACATAATAGGAAATTTTGTACTTACTAAAATAAAACAAAACAAAAAAAAATAGAAAATCAAACAATCAACATAATTAGTGGCACATAATAGCACTTTAAAGCAATTATTGTATAGAATCAAATTAAAACTATTTTCAATCATAGAAATTTAATGTATATATTCAATAACAAATTTCAAGGAGATTACACAATTAATGATACATAATAGGAAGTTATGTACTAAAATAAACAAAAACAAAAATAGAAAATCAAACAATTAACATAATTAGTGACACATAATAGCACTGTAAAAATCAGTAAAATCTAATAATTAGGGAAATAAACAATTAACACAATAAATGTTAAAATATATGCTACATACACGAAGCGTCCCACCCCAAAATACGAAAATCATTGCTCTGATACCATAATGTAACTCCCCGAATTTTCAATCCAAAAAGTTACTAAAAAAAATACTTATTTGATAGAAAAGTTATGAAACTTTTTTTTTTTTAATACTTAACATTTATTCATTTTACATAATTTGTAACAATCACATTATTCAATATCATTAAGAAAATATTTATTCAAAAATTAAAATAATAGGAAGACGATTATTTTTAACGAAAGGAAACCACTTTCGTATTTCTAAAATTCTAGTACATTTTAAAAGTTTGTGACAAAATATTTAAAAGAACTAAAAAAAAATATTGGTCAATCCCGTTATTACAAAATTGTCTTGAAAGAAAAACCCATGTTTACCCGCGTTCGCCACACGTCAATACTCATGAACTACTCTTGAATCTCCTCGAACTCATTAGTATCTAAAATGTTATTGTAATGGTCAATTTTTTCCATCATCCACATCAAACCAAAGCAAGACATATCGAAGAATAACACAAAACATAAAAAACGTAAAAACTTTCAATTTAAAAGAAAAAAATGTGCAAACTAATAAATTATATATCAAAACATATGCATGATGAATGCTCCTAAAACTGCATGATCCAGATATAAACATGCCACTAAGGCAACTTCCACACAGAAAATCACTCATACCAATGGGGAAAAACCTGCCACTAAGGCAACTTTCACGAATATACATATGCCATGCCATGAAGATGTTGTATGAAATAAATATATTCCCACACATCCCACTAAGAATAATGCCATGTGCATTCAAAAATTTAGTTTCTAAAATCATCACCTTATTCACACATCATTAAGAACACATACACATATCCATATCATGGGTATCACATATTAATAGACAAATAATGATAAAAGTTATGACTATCACCACATACACATAGAGATAAAAATTTGATATCATATATGCCATCAAAATTAACATTTTAACATATATAACAATAAAATTGACACTTCAACTAATATACATAATAAGAGTTAAATTTTGTTTATCATATATCGTATAAAATTTCATACTTTACTTCATTGAAGTCAAATATTAAATGCAATCTCACCAAAATTGGGGTTTTATTAGTCTATATTTATTTCTTTTAAAATACAAGTAATCACAATTATTTATTTCATGTCATTCAACTAACGGCCTAAACACAATCTATGTGGAGAAAAGCCCTTACCTTGGCTGATTTTCTTCCTAGTACAAAGCTCTAAGCCCCCCACAAAGTTATTTACAAGAAAAAGAAGTTCTAAGCTTTTGATGCCGAAAAAGAGGATGTGATGGTGGCTAGGATTTTTGGTTTTATTTATAAAGGGTTTGTTAAATAGGGTTTTTAGTAGCAGCTAGGGTTTCAGTATTCTTTTCTTAGTGTTGGACCTAAATGAGGAATAAAAGGGAGACAATATTATTATTATTATTATTATTATTAATATTATTATTATTATATTTATTATTATTACTATTATTGTTATTATTATTATTATTATCATTATCATTATCATTATTATTATTAAATAAAATCAACAATTACCAAAACTAATTTCTTTAACAAAATTTCGATACTAATGTTTGACCAATATTTCAAAAATAATATTTATAAAAAGTAATCTAAGTAATTACTATTTTAAAATGCATTAATAACAAAAACCCATATTCACAATATTAACTACAATTATTACTATACTATTTAACAAAAGAATCACATAAAAATACTACCATATTTATGGAATAGTCAAAACGATAAAATAATTAAATATAACATAAATAATTTATATTTATTACTAAATCCCAATAAATATGTATAAAACCATCAAATCATAAAAATATATAAAAATAAAGAAATTAATCATAATATTACTACCATCTTAAAACCATTATTTATAAAACTAATTATTAAAATTAGGGATGGGCAAAAAAACCAAAAACTAAATTGATTTATAGAACTGAACCGAACCAAACCATTTTTAAACTAAACCGGTTCAAAAAAATTAAAAACCAAACTTTATTTTAAAATCAGTTTTTTTAACTGAACTGATTTTAAAGAAAATAGGTGCACTGTAACCAAATTTAGTTTTACTTCTACTAAAACCTCAAAATCTCAAAACCCTAAAATCAGAATCTAAACTTTAAAATCTAAACTTCAAAATCAAAATTCGACTTCAGCTGCAAAACACAAGCCAAGCAAAAGAATCAGGAACAAGTCTAATGTATATTATAATTTGAGGTTTCCGCGGCATGTATCGAGGACTCGGAATCACTGTAATGAGAGATATACCTTCACATGGTTTTTACTTTTGGACATATGAATACATAAGGGGACAATTGCATCCAGGTTGTAGGAAAAGTGGTCAAGAAAATGTGAATACTATGTTGATTTCTGGAGGATTAGCAAGGGTAGCAAAAACAGCACCATTCACCACAAATGCTCTTGTCACTGCACTTCCTAAACCGCGCCACAACACATGGTACCCTTCTTCTTTAACACTTTTTCTGATGCAATCACAAATCCCCAAGTATTTTAAAGAAGATGGTGTTTGACCTTGTAGTCTTGTCTTCACAACATCAAAAGGGTAACTACAAACCCAACCTCAACGACGGGGACATCCGCCGGTGATAACTATACAGGAGCAAGAAGAAAAAGAGAGAGCAACCACGGGCTCACTAAACCGGTTCGGTTTGGTTTGGAATACTAAACCGGTTCACTGGTTTATAGAACCGGTTCGGTTCGGTTTTATAAAGTGTCGCATGACAAAGAATAATAGAAATGATAGAGTTTCAAAGATAGATTCTGAAAACATGGAAGGAGAGACTTTAGAGAAAATGTTAGGATAAGTTGAAATTAAGAATTTATTGATAAGTGGAGAAATATATCTCTTTTGTAAAGATTTTTATGATCTAATTAGTGGAGAAATATATTTTTTTATGATCTAATTTCATTTCAATATTGGCACAAGGATATAATACTCATGTTAGTGCTACATTTAAAATGCTAGGAATGCAAATAACATGAACTTAATAGAATTACTAAAATTAAATTATATTTTATTGTATGTTTCAACGACATTAGTTAATAAAAATAAATTAGAAATTTAAATTTAATTTATTATTATTAATAATTTAGAAATACAATTAGTAGGGATATAAAATAAATTTATTTAATAAATATTAATAAATTTTAGTGACAGATAATACCGTAGGAATAGATTAATTCTTTATTTATATTTTTTCAAGATTTTACTGACAGACAATATCATAGGAACATATTAATTCTTTATTTATATTTTTGTAAGTTTTAGTGACAGACAATACCGTAAAAACAGACAAATTATTTATTTATATTTATCAAACTTTTAGTGACAGTCAAAGTATAGCAAATCGTCCCTTAAAATTGACATTTGAGCTGGGTGTTACTCAAAGTATTATTGGCTAACATTCTGTGTCACTAAACGTCAATTTTTTTTGTAGTGACACATATATCATCTCTAGGAATGTAAATAAAATAAAAGGATTTTCTTCTTTTAAAATAATTGACGTATATTAATTTTTGTATTATTTGACCATAAGAAAGGAACTTAAATGTATTTTTTAAAGTAACATTATAAAAAAAAAAAATATCCATGCATAGATCATTACAAAAAGAAGTCGTTGTCGGTGAAAGTTGTAACATTCTTTTATTGATTATGTTTTTATAATAACAAAAACTTGATTGTTACAATTAATTAACATCCACCAGGTCCTCCAAATTGAAGAGAATACCCAAATAGTCCGCGTAGATTATCATAGTAATCAAGACTGTAACACTTATTAGAGGCGTCATTGTATGTTCTAGTAAATTTGAACTGAGGTCTATAATCTTGTCTAGATTCATTTCGAAATGCAATGTTCCTAAAATAACAAGCATGAACAAAATTGCCATCTGGAAAATGTCCTGATCTCACATGTCGATAGTATAATATAGGTAAAAAAACACGCAATTAATCATAAATAAATCATGTTGTCTCACAAACATTCTTCAAGGAAAAAACATGACATTATAAAGTCAGAATCACTCAAAAAAAATCAATACATTTCACTATAACATCAAATCATCTAAGAAAAATTATTATCGCACATGATACATATTAATCACAACAAAACAATCACAAGAAAATGCAATGTTATGCATGAGCATAAATTCTACTTCACATTTTGGTACCATTCTAACTCTGAAGTACTTGGTTATGAGGTTATATACTATGCCACCACCCGAATGGACGAATAATTCAAATTGGTCTTGTCCTCGCAGATCCTTTCAACTTAACCGACGACACATACACACAACAAACGAGGTAAACATATGTTGCATGGTAGCTCCCGACATTTGGAGTGCTACCTCAAAGTTACATTGGAATTCTCCACCCGAATACTTCAAAGATCTAACAATCTTGCCTTAATACTTAATAGTAGACCGTCACAATCAGACTCATTTAGTTTTACATTCCCGAAATCGCTAGGTTTGTCAGGCTATACCTATATGATAACAAAATAATCTCTACTTCAAATATTCTTAACATCTATATTCTTCCCTCGATAACCTAGATTACTCCATTAAAAACACCATCTATACCACAAGATGGAGTCATCACTATTTCATCAATCATGTAGTTACTTCAATATTGTCATCACAAATTTATAAAACTATTATCATTAATCATACATCCTCATGATCACCATATAAACTCAACCTTACCTTATTTCGACATTTTCTCAAATACAACAATTAATGGGATTTTCGACACCAACTGCGGATCAACAACTACATCGAACAAATCAAAATAAATGGCAAGTTCACAAAACTATCAAGATACGAATGACAAATTATGCGAAATATAAAAATAAATATTGAATAATTAGTAATAATTTAAGGAACAAAAATGAATAATTAGTAATAAATATTCAAATTATGCATTTTTTTCTTATTGTAACCTTTGTCTAAATTACATGATAATAATACTGACAAATATATTTGATTGTGTAAACACATATACTATAATTTTTGTTCAAGTTGCATCATTTGAAATTAACTATGGACAAGTAGCTAAAAAATTTCCATCACCAAACAAAGTCCATAAACTCCTCAACCCCTTAAAGATAACAAAAACAAGAATCTACAACACAAATTCGCAGATTCTTCGATCTTTTTAGAACTCAAACATCGGAATCAAAGTATTGATCGAAAACCAAATACTATACCAATTTAATGATCCACAACAAGCTTTTGAACGGGTAACCAGCCATATAAAATAATATCTTCCAAAAATAAAGATCATATGAATTTAAAGTAGGAATTCTAAAAAATATTTGAATATATAGTTGTAGATTCAAAACACTGCTAAATTAGCGATTTCCGTAGCAAAATCATACAACAAAATCAATAGAAAATTCATCCAAATCCATAAAAAAAATCAGCAAAATCCATAGTAATTCATAGCAAAATAAGCAAAACCAAACTGTTAAAATTGCTAAGAAACAAGAATTATTAGAAAATTTATCAGAGAAAACAACAATCTTGTTTGGAACAAGGCATCAACACTTCTCGACGGCAACGCTTCTGGCCTGATAAAAGATGAAGACAAAGAAACTCATTGTCTGTGCGGAAGCAGCAATACATGGACTCGTCACTGCCGCTGAAGTAGAAAAACGTAGCCTCAAAGGGCAGCGTAGTAACAGGAAATTGAGGAAAAACGATTTTCACTTACTTGTGAATCACTGAATTGCTAAATCATGAATTGCAAAGTCGTGATTCGTAAATCCCTGAATTGTGAGAGAAATACAATGAAGGAATATGTATTGAATAGGAAATAGAAGGAATATGTAACACCCTAAATTTTATGATAAACTATTGTATTAATTAAATAGAATTTTAAATAATTAATTTGATGTTAAAATTATTATAAAATATATGTTAATAAACTTTGTGATTAATTTTTGTTATACGAATGTTTTCTATGATGTGCTACTTTGATACACATTATATTAAATGAACGATACAAATAATAAATATTTTATTTTATTATATTATATATTTAAAGTAATAGTATTTTAGTGTAATATTTTAAAGAATAAGATTTTATGCGATTTTACGTGTATATACGCGCACCCAATTAATATAACATTCTTTTATGCGTTTGACTAATATTAAATGTGTACTTAATTATATTTATTTAATTCTAAATATATTTTATTTTAATTATTTATTTATATTATATATATATATATAGTATGATTTAGTAATTAATATAAAGTGTTGATTTTATACTTATTTATTTTATAATTTTGAATATTCTCTAATGATGATAGTATTTTAATGTGAATATTTTTAAATAAAAAATAAGTATCATTAGGTTGATTATTTTGAATATTAGAGTTTTGATTATTAATATATTTTAGAAGATTAATTACATTATTTTATAAAATATTAGTTTTGAAATATTAGTAATATTTAGTAATTAAATTTTGTTAAAAAAATGTTAAAACATTATTTTTAGTAATTATTAGTTTTATTTAAAAATAAATAAAGGGACCAATGGGTTTGACCCAATGGGTTAAAAATAAATAAAGGGACCCATGTGGGAATTGGATGGGAAGCTAAGAGGAAACACAACAACAACCTATCGTTTGACACCGGTGATCTACAACTATTCTAGAAAAGTTTCTCTGTTTTCGTCCAAATTTCAGTGTGTTATTTTACTCATTTAACTAGTCAATTAAACACAATTTTCCAGATTTATAACAACCCTAATTTCTCTCTAAAATACTTGATTTATCCGTTTGTAGAATTCGTTATTTTGCACCGTTCTCCTTTACCTTAAGTTCGATTTGAGTAAAACCAACGACAAAACATCCATGTGAAAAATGGCTATATTATCTAGTGATTGGTTTTCTGATTTATGGTAATTTTTCTTGACCTAATTTTGAATTCAGTTTTTAGAGTATCGTCTCATAATTTATTTTTGGTGTTTACCCAAAAACTGTCGAGTTAGATCAATTGAAGGACAAAGAATTTAAGAACAAAGATTGTTTGCTCGTGGAATCATATTCGTGTGTGAAAGCGTCAAAATAAGGTAAGGAGTGAGATAACGTTTGAATTCATGAGTATAATATAATGTGAGATGAACGGGAAAACCGTATTTCCCAATGATTCGTTCGGAGCTCGCTACGTACGGCAGTAGCCCTTTGAGTGATAAATTGATTAATGTAAAAATATGAGAATTGTGTGAATAAAATATGGAATAGAAATATTTATAAAGTATTGATTAATTTAACTTCGTTAAATGTGTGATATTTGATATTATTCTGATGTTTGATTTATTTTTATTAAATGTGAGATAGTTGATATTATTCTCATATTAAATGTCAAATGAATTTTATGTATATATTTGATTAGACGTGTTTATATGATATGATAATAAAAAGCGAATTCATTTTGATAAGTTTATGTGATTATGATGATGCATAATTAATAATAATGATGTTATAAATTTGTGATAAGCCAATGTGATGATGTATGGTTGATGATAGTGATGCTATAAATTTGTGATGAGTTTATGTGATGAGATGTGATAAATGATAGTGATGTTGTGAATTTGTGATGAGAATATTGAAGTAATCCCATAGTTGGTGAAATAATTGTGATTCCAATTTGTGTTTAAGATGACGGTCTTAATAGAGTATCATAGGCCAACGAGGTGAGAGAATAAATATTGAGAATTTGCGAAGTGAAGATTATTTTGTCATGATATAGGTAGGGCCTGACAAGCCTAGTGATTTCGGGGAAGTACAATTGAAGGAGCCTGATCGTGGAGGTCTGCTGTCGTGTCTTAAGGCAAGATTGTTAGACCATAGAGGCATTCGGGTGGGGAATTCATAGGTGACTTGGAGGTAGCACTCCAAATGTCGGGAGCTACCACACAACACACGTTTACCTCGACTGTCACGTATATGTTTTTCGGGTTGAGTTGAGGGGATCTATGAGGACAGGGCCAATTTGAATTGTCCGTCCACTAGGATGGTGGCATAGTATCAAGCCTCCTAACCAAGTATTTCAGAGTTAGAATGGTACCACATTGTGAAGTAGAGTCTAAGCTCATGCATAACATTGCATTTTCTTGTGATTATTTTGTTGTGATTAATATTTATTATGTGTGATAATAATTTATGCGATGATTTGAGGTTACAGTGAAGTGTATTGATTTTCCTTGATTTTGACTATTTAATGTGATGTTTTTTCTTGAATAATGTTTGTGTAATGATACGGTTTATTGATGATTCATTGTGTGTTCCTCTTATTTATATTATACTATCAACATGATTTCAAAACTCACCTCCTTCGTTGTTTTGTGCTTGACTGGCTTGGCCATAGGTTTGCGAAATCGCAGTTATTACAAATTAATGAGTCTCGAAGTTCATGTTTTGGTGAAATCCCGCTCTGATAGGTGATACTAGGAATTAAGAGTTGTAATGTGTATTTTACTTATGTTACAAATGACTTTTTATATGAAAACTTAGTACGAGTAAGTCCTGGGAATTAAATTGAGAAATTCTAGTTAAATCAAGTTCATTGATAATGCACTGTTTTAATTGAGGAACAAAGTTGAATTGTTACATGTGTATTTAGAGAAACGTGATATTTTAAATTAGATATTAAAGTTTTTATTCTCTTTAACAAATTTTCTTATGAGATGAAATGGGAAAGAAAGCGAAAATTTAGGTGAATATTTATCTATTAATGATATAATATGCTGCTGCTCGGATGAATAGTGAATTTGTTTTTTTGGTTGAATAAGTAAATATTTAGATTAATATTTAAGTTTTTTTTAAAGTTAACGTGATATATTTATATTAAATTAAAATAGATGAGACTCTACATGCAGCTAAAAGTAATTATAGTAACAAATAATAAATCTTATTAAAATTCGAATGTCATAATAGACTTTAGAGTATGTCCTAGCTATTTAGCCTAAATTCTTTTAATATTCTTCTCATACTAAATATAAGGAACATGCATATATTTTAGGAGTATGTCCAATGACATCCTAACATAGTGCATGATAATTAATCAAACAAATATTTTTTTATATACTCTCAAATCTTTATAATATTATAAATATTTACTTCACTTTAGTTCCTAGCTAGTTTGTCCATTCATTCATCAACACTCATTTAAAAAAAAATGCTAACTCCTAATTCTTTTTCCACTAAATCATTTTTATACCAAAAAACACTTATTTTAGTGATCTAAAAAAGTAAAAATTTCTAAACAAGATTTCACACGTATTCATAATTATTCATATTAGTTATCGATTAATACAATTTTCGAATTTTATCCAATCTCAATTTAATCAGTTTAAGATCCTTACTATTACTAATCAATCATGCAACTCATGACAATGAACGGTAAACATATAATTCCGACGGCATAAAAAGTTTTCATGAAAAGAGTAATAACTTTAATCAAAGTAAATAATTTTATATAAATTAAAATTAGAGTGGAGAAACGGTGTATAGAAAAGACTTGATAGTTCATTCAACTACATTTATATTTTTTTGTTAAGTAAATATTAGTATTTAAATTAATTAATAGGATCGGATTTTAGACCTTCCCCTTAAAATTTCTACGATATCTCTTAATTTATCAACATAATTATTTTTACTGTTGTTAAAAGACCTCCAATAAATTAGACTTAAAAAGTCTCCAATTTTACTACTCTTAATTTTTTAAGAGCCTCTTTTTAAATTTTACTTTAGACATCTTGATTTATTGAGCCATCCTTGATTTGATGATAAAATGAGTTTAAGTATCACTTTGAGCCATCCTTTTTCTTTTTATATTTTTGTTTGGTACACCTGCATTTTTTTCTATCAGAAATTAAGATTGTAAAAGAGAGACTTTGTGACACCCTAAACTCAAATTGAAATAAAAAGTAAAATGTACTAGTTTTGAAAGACATTCGCAGCGGTTCCAAAATTGAGTATAAAAATTTTCATTTAAACTATAAAGTTCAAGACGTCATATTCACACTTATACTAAATGCTTGCAATGTTAATTTTCAATTAAAAATCATTTATTGTCGAATATAGTTGAGGCTTATTAAATAAAATTTTTTTAACATAAAAACACGTTCTAAACTTAAAGACAATTAATTTCTACATTCGAATAAAAGATGAAAATAACACAATTGATCGATCGAATTTACAAAAATCTAAATTAATTCACAACTCAACAGAGTACGATAGATTACTCCCACCCAGTATCACCTATCAGAGCGTGGATCATCAACCAATAACCTGAAATGACTGCGCTCTCGTAAGCGCTAAACACAAGCAACGAGGGGTGAGCTTCGACAATATGTAATAGTATAAAATAATTGAAAAGAACTCGTAAAATATATTAAACACCATTTCATTTCAATTCACAATCAACAAGAATAATCAAGGTAAAATATTGATACAATCCATAACATCAAGTAAATAAACACACAAATCATGTAATGTTATGCATGCTCTTATACTCTAGACTCCTCTTCTTTCTTTGGTACCATTCTAACTCTGAAGTACTTGGTTAGGAGGCTTGATACTATGCCACCACACAAGTGGACGGACAATTCAATTTGGCCGTGTCCTCATAGATCCCCTCAACTCAACCTGAGACACATATACGCGACAATCAAGGTAAAAGTGTGTTGCATGGTAGCTCCCGACATTTGGAGTGCTACCTCCAAGTCACCTAGGAGTTCCCCACCCGAATACCTCCAAGGTCTAACAATCTTGCCCTAAGGCTCAACAGGAGACCGCCACGATCAGGCTCATTCAGTTGTACTTCCCCAGAATCACTAGGCTTGTCAGGCCCTACCTATATGATGACCAAATAATCTCCACTTCAAAAATTATCAACATCTATGTTCTCCCCTCGTTGGCCTAGGTTACTCACTCCATTAAGAGAACCATCATTGGCACGGGTCGAATTCATCACAATTCAATATGCATTTCGTGATATTCAACAAAGTGGTAACATCATAATTCAACAAGTAATCATCAATGCATATTTTCATAGTCATATGTCACATTCAACATTTATCATCATAATACACAAACTCCAACAATAGATAATTTTCACTCACATCTAATAATACTAAATCATTCACACACACTACTCCAATTGAAATTGAATTGATAACAATTCATCGCCTTTTATATCATATAACAATATCCAGGTAGATATAACAAAACATAGAATACATCAAATACACAATTCTACAATAATTCAACTACCACACAATTTTCAAAATTTAAATCAAACAAGACCCTGTAACAGTTTCTAACTCGTATTTTAATCTCACCAAAATCAAGTTTTCTCATTAGTCAATTATTACTCAAAGGACTTCAGCCTTATGCAGCGAGTCCCAAATGAATTATGGGAAATCTGGTTTTCCCGTTCATCTCACTTAATTTATACTCATGAATTCGAACTCTCTCTCACCCCGTACCTGAATTTGACGCTTTCATAAGATATAAGGACCATAATGATTTTCAGCAACCAGAGATGTCGACAACACGCAACAAACAACTCCAAAAGCATCGACAAACTTAACAGAGTCAATGAAACATGGCTGATAATTTACGCGGACCATAAAAATCAATGTTACATAATTAATAAAAATATTAAGAGAATAAACATATTCGAAACGAAGTGAAACAAGTTATCAGAAAATGCCTCACCGACGTGTTGGTACACCGACAGGGTCCGACTTCAACTTCCCCGAAATAGACAAACGAGTAGTGCTTCTTGAAGGTTTCGACGAGAGGAATTCAAAAACGATATCAGTTTTTCAAGATGATGAACACGTTGTCCGGAATTCAAGAAAACAGCCGCAGCAATGGTGGAAACCCATTTTTTAAAATGTAACGGTTAGCGATTTCGAGTATAGGTAACGAAAGAGGGTGTTTCATGGAGTCCAAATATGGTCTTGGTTTTCGTTAGTGATAGCCATGGTGCCCGGAATCTTGATCAAAAGGTGAAGGTTTGATTTTTGACAAAGAGAAATAAGACATTTCAACTTGCGATTCAAGTTGAGAATGAAAGAGGAGGTCACAACGATCACGAATATGATTTCAATTTTGCACAACACCCACTATAACGATCATAATTGAAGAGAGAACATAGAGAAGAAATAGGAACGGCGGCGAGGGTAGATACGAAGAAGAAGAAGAAGAAGAAGGCTCGGTCTTTCTTTTCCTTTTTATTAACTTATTTTATGTTTTCATTATTATTATTATTATTATTATATTTTTTTTTTCATCCAAAAACTCACATTAAAATACTACCATCAAAGATTATTCAAAATTATAAAGCAAATAAATATATCTAAACTTTGTATTAATTACTAAATTATAATAAATATATATATATAAAATCATAATATCATAACAAAGAATATAATATTTATTATTTATATCACACGTTTAGTCTAATATGTAATTAGTACATCATAGAAAGTCCACATATAAAGAAAATTAATTCGACAATTAATCAACATATATTTTAAAATAATTTTAACACTAAATTAATTATTTAAAATTCTATTTAATTAATAAAATAATTTATTATGAAATTTGGGGTGTTTCAATTCTCCCCTCGTTAAAGGAATTTCGTCCTCGAAATTTATGGTGAACAATAGACAAACTAATACATAATTAAGCACCCTTAAGAAATTCACTAGTTACATGACAATGAATCATTTAAACCCATATCACATATAATGTTTCAATCATTAAAGAAATACCACGACTACTCACTATAATTTATAGAGGAGGGAGAGATCATAGAATCAGTCAATCACAACTTACTATTTTAAGTTGAATGAACGAAAGAAAAATAAAATTAAACACATAAAATTCGATTAAATTTTTAAATAATACTCTATTTATCAGACTCTCCTAAACGAATGTTTAAATTCTAACAACAATTATTCTACAGATTTGATAAAAGTTAGGCTTATAGAGAACATTTAAAAAATTTCACACCTTCAAGAATTATAAACTGAACTGCATAACAACTCAATAACATGTAGTCACTTTAAAACAAGAACAAATGTACAAAACCATATTGGGAGAGATAATTTATTTTTCACGTATTCCTGACACAATTTTTATTCTTTTTAACTGATCAACATTTATAGTATATGCTATTTGTAATTTATCATTAAAATAATTTAGAACAACATACATTATAACCAAATAAGCATAGGCAATAAAAAGTCAATGATATGCATATTGCCTCATGAGAACATACACATGAACATTGAAATAACTACTAACTTAAGGCACACAAATTCACTGACTTGCAATTTAAACAAAAACTAAAATTCACAGCAAAATCAAGAACGAAAAGGCAAAAACAAGAAGCAAAAGAAACCACAAGGAGTAAGGAATCTTTGCAATTTGCAAAATTTGAAATATATAAAGTAAAAACACACAATCTTTCAACTCAAACATAAACTTCCTTATAATATTACATAAACATACTCATCTTTATCTCAATCTACTACAAACATGTTATTCAATTTTCTTTTTGATATATGCACGTTATAACATAGTTTCAAGTCAAAAAGTTCTTAGAAACTTCAAATTTTTTTTTTTTTTTTGTGTCTAAATACTTCACATGAAAAATACCATGATGGACTACCTTTGTGGACAGGTGTTTAAAATTCACTTGAATCACTAATGATGATGGCAAGTATAATTATAGATTTCTTCCCAAATGTTACGGCCTAGGCAAGGAAAAGTGAGTATGTCCTTCAAAACTTAACAAACATCAATCAAGTCAACATCTTAGCCGTTAAATCATACTTCCAAAGAGTGTAATTCATCATCATTAGAGTTTCAAATGACTTTTAAGCAGTGGTTCACGATAGTAAAATTTCCCTACTAGATATATATATCTAACAAACTTTACGAAACAAAATAATAGTAACACAAGAAAATCTCAAATAATCCCAAGCATAAATAAACATAACTAAGAACAAGAATTACTAGTGGATTATCAAAATATTATAATGATAATAATATTACAAAAGAATAACAAGATTCATCCAGGTAACACAATAAAATGTAGATAACGAGTAACTATCCACACATAATCCAATAGCAGAGTTATCGGAAACAAATTTAAACATGTATGAACATGCCAAAAATAAACTCTTTTATAAATCAGCATGTCTTTAAACTACATTGCAATTTTTAAACTAACTATTTTTATACTTGCAATCTTTAAACTAACTATTTTTAGCTACAAATGCACATACTTAATTTGAAACACAACACAACAATTCTAACATAAAGATTTCACTTTAACATGACAAAACTCGGTGCTTGTACAACAGAAAAAAAAATGTATGACAATCTATAAAGGGAGCTCGATCCATAAGGAGGAAAAAAATATGCTCTTCTAATAGACACACATTATAGCATTACCTAATTAAAACTCAGGATGATAAAACTATACAATGAATCCCACACAGCCATGTTCAAACATTAACTGAACTGAACTTTTCTTAGTATGAACCTGCTCAAAGCAAGCAAAATAATGAAATAATGAGCAACTAAAAGAAACAAAACCTCTGGTTATGTCAAAAGTAAAAGGGCTCCAACACATGCATTTTGACTTGCATAAAGTGCATAAACAAGGCAACTATCATTCTTTCAATGTATATGGCTAATGCAAAGATAAGAACATGATCGTGCATATATGTCACATACTACAAAAGGATATGAAGGTGAGCCATGATGCAACAACCTTCACTTACACATGTAGGCAAAAAAAATTGCATGTAGAAAGCCACATAACTTGAATAAGAATTACACACCTCTGGTTCACTAACAATCCAAGAACCTGATATATTTATCATAAAAATACTCTTTTTTCTCTATATCATATATTGTTCCTCATTATATATTTGTAATATAATGCCCCAGTCATCGACCATCAGCAGTTTAAAATGCAGTGTTATCATTTTCAGCGGATACCTGAATCAGGTGGACAACATTACGTTTTTCAGCTCTATTTTATCAACAATATTATGCAGGAATAAATCTCCATTGAACCAGATTCTTATAGTATGTTATCAAAAAGATACAAATACTTTTATCCCTAGCGGGATTTATTTTAAAATATAGTGATATTGACTGAAATTATGTTGCCAAAAAGCATAATATTTAGTTCAATGATTTTCCCTTATGGCCTATTAAGCAACAACTACCTCTATCTCCTCTTAATACCTTTGCAACACCTACCTCTGGCCCAAACCCTTCCCTCAAAACCAAAGCATCTAATGAAAAAAAATCTCATTTGCAGTAACAACCTCCATAGTCCATACAAACTCTGATTTTTCCCTCTTATCATTACAAGCTCTGTGATGCAACACTTTTTAAGTGAAGCATAACTACTTTCATTCAGACTCACCCTTTTGCTTGTATTCTTGTTTAACCTTAACAGATTTTGTACTTGGTAAGTAGCTAGGTTTGATTAAAAAAATGAAATTATATGGGTAGTATCAGCTGAAACTAGATGCTTCACATTCTTGGTTTAGGATCTATCATAGTCATTATGTCAACAAAAACAGCTTCACATATGATAATGTATGCCTTTGAGATTCAAAAATCCTGAAGAAAACTCCAAGAAGCTTGTTTAAAGATTGAAGATCTTTTGGAGAATCTCACTTTCACTGTCTAGTAATAATCTATCCCATCCTTTTGCGTCCTTAAGAAACATCCAAGTTGGCAAGGTAACAACCATCCAGTAGGGACACTGTTGTCTTAGTGATAGGATGCACTAATGATTTTGAAGCTTTATGCCAAAAAGCACATTTATGCAGAAACTAGAGTCTTATTCAGGACAAATCAACCTCATTTCACTTGAAAGAATCTTGTGCAACTCGGGGATACAATATACTAGCTGGTAAAGCTCTTCTATGTTCTGATGAATAAACTATATCAAAGACCTATAGTCTTTACATTAAATCTCATGCTGCACTTGTCAATCCCTTACTTATATGTAGTATGCTCTAGTTTGAATTTAACTTCTAAAGTGAGTTAAGTATTTATTTCCTAGGTTAAAAAAAAAAACTAGCTGAATGTGAAAATGTTAAATGAATGAGCTTATGAAAAAGTTGAAGTCCAACTACCGATTTCAACTCTATGCAAGAAGGTATTAGTTAGGAAAACTCAGTCAAATGTAAGCTCATCTCAACATTTCTATTTTTATAATTACTAGTTGCAAAGTTTATCCAGTCAAATTGGACATTTTTTATCGAAGAAAATTAGAAATTTTTTATCGAAAAAAAAGTAAATCGATTCTTTTTTTAAAAAAGTGGGCCTATGGGCCTCCTAGGCCCCCAAATTTTTAGGGGGCTTTTAGTTTACGGGGCCTTGTTTTTATGAGCCTTTTAAATTATTAATTTTTTTGGCCCCTTCAACATTTAAAAACTAGCAAATTACCTTGAAGGTATAATAATAATAATAATATATTTAAAACGAAGAAGGCAAAAATAGAAACGAAGAAGTCAAAAATAGAAATCCTAAAAATCAAAAATCCTAAACGAAAAAAAAAATAGAAATCCTAAATCAATAACTAAAATAAAAACGAAGAAGTCAAAAATAGAAACCATAAAAATAAAAAATCCTAAACGAATAAGCAAAAATAGAAACCCTAAATAAATAACTAAAAATAGAAATGAAGAAGTCAAAAATAAAAACCCTAAAAATCAAAAATGTGTCGAAAAATAGAGTTACATATTTTGGTTCAAACATTTCTTGTCCTACCTATTATAATTTAACAATCATATAGATGTGAGCTATTAGCAACAAAATGGAACCCAAAATAGGTAGGATATACATCATAGACAAAAATGACCTAATTGGACGAAGTAATGTGAAATTAATAATCGTATCTTCAAGAATCTCTATAAAACAACTTATATATATTATTTTGGGATTTATGGTGTCACATCTATGTTATTAGGGTGTCATGGTTTTTGATGATTTGATCTAGGGTTTCAAGTTTTGGGTTTCGGGTTTAAGGGTTTAGGGTTTCGGGTTTAAGGGTTTTAGGTTTAGGGTTTTGGATTTCAAGTTTTGGGTTTCGAGTTTAGTGTTTAGGATTTTATGGTTAAGGGTTTAGCGTTATCTCTAGTGAAACTATAACTACAAAACAAATATAATAATAATATATAATAAAATAGAGTTTGCAAATAAAGATGTAATTATTACTTTATTTGAAAATTAAATTTTATTATATATTATTATTATATTCGTTATTAATTACAACTGCAAAACTAAGATCATAATAACATATAGTCAAATAGAGTTGTCACATAATGATTTAATTTGTAAAAGGAGCATTCAATAGATGCATTATTATGCACCTTTTACAATATTTTTTCAAAAAAGCATTGTAAAAGGTGTATTCAATAGATACATTATTATGCACCTTTTATAGCTTTTTTTTAAAAAAAGTTGTAAAAGGTGCATTCTTATTTAAGTTTTATTCTTGTCTATGATGCATTATTATACTCCTATATATATAAATCATAAGAAGAAATGTTTGAACTAGGGATGGTTACGTGAGCTCAGAGTTAAATGTGTCGACGGAGTTTAGAATGACCCAATATAGTAATGTGTCAGAATCCCGTGAATTGCAGAATCCCGTGAATCGACAAGATGTATCCAATGATAGGAATTTAACAAATAGATTCTTTTTTTAAAAAAGTGGGTAGGCCCCCAAATTTTTAGGAGGCTTTTAGTTTATGGGGCCTTATTTTTAGGGGCCTTTTAAATTATTAATTTTTTTGACCCCTTCAAAATGTGGGCTCGGGCCAATAATTAGAGGGGCTTGTCAAATTGACAGCTCTACTAGCTAGGACCTAAAGTGAATTGGATTAGAAAGATTTGAGTTTTACATAAATGCTTGTAGGAAATACTCCTAAAATATATGCATGTTCTTGTATTTAGTAGGAGAACGATATTAAAAGAATTTATTATTAGAATTAATATAGAAACAATCGTAGTTAATATCAATTGTGAGTGAAGTCCATTAAACTTAAGTACTAGTAATTTAAGTTCTAATTAGTCACTTATTCATAGAGTAGAGTAGAGTTTGACATCACTACATTTATTGTTTTTGTTAGAAAATAGTGAAACACCAACATTTTGTTAATATTAACAACACATTACATTTGTAGAATTATGATGTGTGAGAGAGTGAAACACAACTAAAAGAAAGAAATGGTTAAGAGATCGAGTTGGGGAAAAGAATAAAACCTCCTTATTGTTTTTCCAGTAGAGTAGAAAATAGTGAAACACCAACTACACAATTGTGTGTTTTGTAATTGCATATAATCCTCCTTACTCTGCCCATTTGTTTTTCTCATTCCAGAATCAGAATGTCCGTAGAACCTCCTATGATATGGGTACCAACCATGGGCATCAAGAATCCTGACGGTCGCGAATCTCCGGTGGGGCTTATTTGTCTCTTCATTTTCATCTTCGTAGTGGTAGTTGCTGCATTGCTGTGTTGTGCAATATTAATTCCGCTACTCTTAGAATGGTGGAATGCACCAGCAGCTAGAACTAGAGCCGTCAAAAAAACTCTCAAACTACAAGCCCCCAAATCAGAAACTTTTTATCGAAAAAAAATGGGAAAATTTTTATCGAAAAAAAATCAAAAATTTTTTATCGAAAAAAAATCGGACATCTTTTATCGAAAAAAAATCGAACATTTTTTATTGAAAAAAATCGGACTTTTTTATCGAAAAAAATTGGAAATTTTTTATCGAAAAAAAAGTAAATCGATTCTTTTTTTAAAAAAGTGGACCTATGAGCCTCCTAGGCCCCCAAATTTTTAGGGGGCTTTTAGTTTATGGGGCCTTGTTTTTAGGGGCCTTTTAAATTATTAATTTTTTTGGCCCCTTCAAAATGTGGGTTGGGGTCAATAATTAGGGGGCTTGTCAAATCGACAGCTCTAGCTGGAACTGTGGCACCCGTCGAGCTGGAGGAGATTGTGGTGGAGGATCCGGTGCCGGGAATTTAGCTGAGTCAAGCTTGAACAAGGCAAATGAAAAGGAAGTGATCGTCTTGCTATGACTTTGAACTTCTATTCATAATTAATTAATATTCATAGCAAGCCTTCACGAACTTTCACTTTTGTCTTTGTTGCCTTAATTTTTTCTTTCTTTCTAATCTGTTTAATAGATTATCATTAGATTTCAACAGGAGCATATGAATAGGTTTTTAATTTGAAGCATGTACTACCAAGTTTTTCATTTCAGATATTCGAACTATAAAATAACATGTAGTGCCAAGTCTCTCTTTTACAATCTTAATTTCTGATAGAAAAAAATGCCGGTGTACCAAACAAAAATATAAAAAGAAAAAGGATGACTCAAAGTGATACATAAACTCATTTTATCATCAAATCAAGGATGGGTCAATAAATCTAGATGTCTAAAGTAAAATTTAAAAAGAGGCTCTTAAAAAATTAAGAGTAGTAAAATTGGAGACTTTTTAAGTCTAATTTATTGGAGGTCTTTTAACAACAATAAAAATAATTATGTTGATAAATTAAGAGATATCGTAGAAATTTTAAGGGGAAGGTCTCAAATCCGATCCTATTAATTAATTTAAATATTAATATTTACTTAACAAAAAAAATATAAATGTAGTTGAATGAACTGTGAAGTCTTTTCTATACACCGTTTCTCCACTCTAATTTTAATTTATATAAAATTATTTACTTTGATTAAAGTTATTACTCTTTTCATGACAACTTCTAATTTTAATTTATATAAAATTATTTACTTTGATTAAAGTTATTACTCTTTTCATGACAACTTCTTATGCCGTCGGAATTATATGTTTACCGTTCATTGTCATGAGTTGCATGATTGATTAGTAATAGTAAGGATCTTAAATTGATTAAATTGAGATTGGATAAAATTCGAAAATTGTATTAATCGATAACTAATATGAATAATTATGAATACGTGTGAAATCTTGTTTAGAAATTTTTAATGTTTTAGATAACTAAAATAAGTGTTTTTTGGTATAAAAATGATTTAGTGGAAAACATTAACTAAGGTATATATATTCATATTTTCTTCATTATTAATTAGAGCTCATGTTTTTCTGTTAATAAGGTTTTTGCTTTAAGTTTTGTACGATTTTTGGTTATTACGTAAATATTCTTCATTTTGTATGAAGACAGCTATAGTAGATTTGCTTAATTTTATCTTATAAGTGTGATCTATGAACTATGTATGACTAAGTATTGTCTCAATTTTGAGTAAAAAATTGATTGTGTTTTTTGTTATGTTTTTTTTCTTCTTTTCTTTCTTACTTTTATTCTAACCAAAATGTTGGATTAAGGAAACGGTTAATAAGAAGAAGAAATGGTCAATAACAGAGAGAGAATTTAGGAAAACATTGTATATTATGTAACTGTTTTTTACAAACCAATTTTCTATTTTTTTTTTTTTATCTATTTAAATATTCAGTTTTTTTTT
>JBBPBS010000359.1:915075-932091 GCA_037974835.1 Cicer judaicum
AATATACAATTAGTTTCTGTAGAATAATTAAGAAAATTTTTATTTTGATAAAACTAAAATTAAATATTTTAGATTTTATATATACTTAATTTAAAATTATTAATTACTCAACCATTAACAATATTAAAATCTTATCATAAAAATGAACAAATTAAAGAAAAAAAAGTTGTTTTCAATTAAAATGTTGTGGGAGTGTTGAAAATTTTAGTATCATTGCTTATGTTTCGTAAATTTCTACAACACATTCTCTCTCTCTTAAGATTTCTTAAATTGGTTTCTGTCACCGATTATGTAGCTATATTTATAAAAAATTTGATATATAATGTCTAAGTTCTAAATATTTTATTTCATTAAATGACTAAATTTTTTTTAAGATTAAATTGTCATATCAATTGTTACCGCTAAATTATTCTTCTTTTAAATTGGTCATTCTTAAAATCAAGTTTATTATAGTCTTTTATATTTTCAGAATAAAAGTGATTGTCTGATCTCAATTTAATTGTTGAATAAAATATAAATTTATTTTTTAATATAAAACTAATAAAATATTAAATTTAAATTTGGATTGTTTGAATATCGATCGAACAACTGTAGACACATGACTGGATCAATTTTTTGATTGTTGTCAATTAAGGGCAGTTATTCTTGTAGGACTCTAGATGGGTGACTTAGTTAGGTTGGCATGCATAACTTACGAGCAAGTCTTGCTTGCATGACCATAAAAGTAAATGCATAGTGTTTAGACATACATACCCAAAAAAATAAAATTATAATAATAATAATAATAATAAACTTGATTTTACATTTTTTTTTTAAAAAGTGATTTTTTGTGTGTGTGCATAAGCACTATGCATTTAGTCTTGTCACTATGCAAGAATATGTTAGGTTTTATGATGAATAAATTAAATTTTTAATTTTCTTACATTGATTTTTCTTTCAATTCAAGTTAATGAACTGATCATCATTTGAGGGTGCAAATCAAAGTTTGTTGATGGGTGTCACTAAGGTAGAATTAATGTGATATAATACTATTAGATTCATATAAATGTGATAAAGTAAGACAAAACATATGATTAGTTGATGTTCTATTGTAGTTGAATGTATTCATTCATGTATAGTTTATCTTCTTTATTCTCCAAAATCATTTAAATATATATCAAAATATAGATTCGACTCTCCAAATCATCTCTTCTAAGTAATTAAGTAATATACATATTAAGATAAGTGAAGTTGATTATTGAAGTTTGGTGAGGATTGGATTAAGAGTTGGTATTGTCATCTCGTCTAAAACCTTCCAAAAACCAACTCACAAACAAATTCCATGTAATTAAGTAATATACATATTAAGATTAAGTGAAGTTGATTATTGATGTTTGATGAAGATTGGATTAAGATTTGGTATACATAATTTGAGGTAACTCATCACATAGGATTTATTGCAAGTGTTTATTGTAATTGTGGTTGTTCATAAGTTTTGACTTGTATCATAAATGTGATTACTTCTTATCAACTTTTTAATCATGATTGTGTTAAATTCATTGACAGTGAATAATTGAAGAAAACATCTGAATTAAGAGTGCTTAAAGTCCTAGGAAGGGCCAAAAATTAAAACACTAAGAAATGTGTCATTTGCAAGAGTCAAGCGACGGCTACATAGTCCTTGCTATTTCATTGTCGGAATAGATTTGCTAGAGTCAAAGTTCGTGGAATGAACTGAGTGTTGAAGTCAACTGAAATATATCTAAGACTAAATCCCTCATTATAATAAAAAATAAAATAAAATAAAATACTTTTTCTATGACCTTCGGAAATGATAATATTAAAATAAAAAAAATTTATTTTATATTCTCATTAAAATTATTTCATTATTTCAGATAATTTATAAATAATTATAATAAATAATTATTTAATTTTCCTTATAAAAAATTATTTATATTTAATTCAATATTTATATTATATTAAATTATTTAAAATTTAAATAATTGATTATTTAAATTAAAATTTATATAAATTAAAATAATAAATTATTTATATAAATGATTTTTATTATGATAAATTTCTTAAAATTCTATAATTGATTAAAATTTTATTAAAATACAAAATATTATATTTTATATTTAATTAAATGAAATTAAAATATTAATAAAATTTGAAATTATAACTAATTACTTAAATTTTTAATTAAAATTATTTCAAAAATACGACCATGATAAAAAATTAAAATCCCAATATTGAAAACTAAAAATACTAATCTCTATAGTAATTAACAATGAGAGAAGAAAATCAGACAATAACAATGAGAGAAATGTAGATTGAAAATACCGAAGAAGATAATGAGAATAGAGAAAGGAGAAAATAAAACATGAGAAGAGAATGAAAAAGAGAAAAGAAATTGTCAAAATAGGGAATAAAAAAATAAACAAAATAAAAAAGAGAATAAGAAGAACAAATAGAGCAAATGAAGAAGACGAACTATATTCTGTGTTTATAAAACGCATGGGTCATCCCCTACAGCTTTAATCCTTAGAAAGATTGACTATCGTGACAGCTATGGCTTAGGGAAAATTAAAAAAATTCATTTGGCGCTCTCTTTCTGATCGAGTGCTTTATAGCCCTTGAAAATGCACCTGGTATAATACCGAGACTTTTAGTTCTCTAAAATGTCTAAATTTATATCATGCCAAAGTATTCCAAGGGCTTTAACCTTTGATAATGAACTTGGATTTGTAGACTTCTAAGTGATATTTTGAGGGTTAAAAACACTTAAAATATTTTTAGAGGGTTAAAAAGTCCTCCGTAAAACACTATATTTTAGATGATTTTTTTGTAGTGTATCCTCGATACATAAAACGTTCATGTCATGACTTAGATTGCAATCACGTATATCTTTAGATCATTGCTCAACGGTGGATCTAGTATGTAGTCAATGGGAACATAAGTAATATACTTACTTCTAAAGTTAGTTTTATTTTGTCATGTGACAAACTTCAATTATTGAAAGATGTTTATCGACTATCATCTTTGTGAAAATAGAATGTGCAATCGTATAGAAGATGAATGATTGAATGATTTGTTGGTAAAATATATTAGAAAGTGTTGGAAATAATAATGCTTTAATGGAAATTGATTGGAAATAATGATGATAGTTATGAGAGCTAGTGTTGTTATGAATTGAAAAAAATGAAGAAGTCTCAAATAGAAGGAATATCACTCGCTAGTAGGATATATAAAGTGGATGTATGAGACTTGGGGAGGGTCCTAAGGATACCTCAATTTTGTAAAGGAGAGAGAATACAAGTAAATAGACCACTACACGTGCACCGCCATTGTCTGTCCATCCTCAATCAGAAGGACTTGCACAATAGAATTATTGAATAATTTTAAAATATAAAATTTAGTAAAGAGTTAATAATATTTTTAGAATTAGTTTAATCATTATAGATATATATTTTGTAATAGTTAATAATATTTTTATTTGTTGCCTTCTCCAACCGAAATTTCTACTTCTAATAACAAATAAATATTGACTAGAAAGATGCTTCATCAATTCATTGAAAGAAAATATAAAAGCGTGGTGTTACACAAACAGAATTAACAAAATAGAATCAACATAATTGATACTATGTATAACTTGAGTAACTGAAAATCAAATAGAAACTAATTAAGCATATATAGCTTTAAGGGTTTATGATATGTTAATAATATCAGTACAATCACTAGCAGCAAAAGACAACATTTTCCCTTCAAGATCATATTCCACTTGAAAATTAACTTGCGCCACATTTCCAAGGACGGAAATACCTTCGATATTGGATGGTACTACTGCCAAGCATAGCAAATTGTTTTCGATCAATATAAACATGTTAAATGGATTCAAGGTAATGTTAGCTCCATTAAAATGCAAGATAGTATCAGGAAATTCGATATCAGGTTGAAAAGGAAAACAATAGTGTAACGGATTTGGAACATCTTCCACTGACTCAATCCCAATTGTTTGTTTTATTGAAGTTAGAAAATTATCAAAAAATGGTTGTTCAAGAAGTGTCAATGTTGTCCCTGAATCAATCACAATGTTACCATCGGTTCGACCGGTTTGAAGCGTGTTTTGTCCGATAGTTATGCCCTGAAGATTTAGTTGGTAAAGAAAATGTTGAGAAGAGTTCATTATGAGAGGAGTAGACACAACACTATCACCTTTTATAATAGCTTGATTCCCAAATTTCAATTTACTAGTTGAATTTGAATTGAAAGGAAGTAAACAATAGGAGAATTTTCTACCAATAGAATCACCAAGTTGTGAAATTAGTGACAATGGCCCTGCTCCTAGACCAACAATTCCTACTGGTTTACCACTAGTATCAGCTGTGAAATTATTGTAATATCCACATCCAAACATAGACTTAGGAATTGTAACATTTTTACCAAAACTAATGGAATCAACAACCAATTCACCAATAGTGAATGATTTGTCACCATAAAAGTATGAGTATATACATTGTTGGGATTTCCCACATGTGTGTTGATTTGTAGGAAGTAGTGTGCAAGATTGTGAATCACATGGCACGCTTGTGAAAGTTGAAGACTTGTTGCTATCATATAATGGAGTGTCTTGAGGGAAACAACTCTCACATGGAGAACATTGTACCCATGTAAGTTCACTCCCTGTGTCAACAATAGCAAATCTTTCAACCGGGGGGGTGCCAATATAAATTCTAATCAGAAAATCACCATTATTTGGAATTATAATTGATTCGGATGTTTCATTTTCATTTGACAACAGAGAAAGTGAAACTCTCTTAAGTCTACTACTTGAACGTAAATCTGCATTTCTTAATAGGTCTAATGTGGACATGGAGGGATTGTAATAGGGTGACATAGCAGAATCACGGTGTATAAGATCAATGCTAAAACCACTTTCGCTTTTAGTTGCTTCAATAATTGATATTGAAAAAACTGAACATAGTGCTAAAATGAAGAATACTAAAGCATTCATTGAATTCTAGGAAATACTGCACACTAAAAAAGCATCCAAGGAAGCAGGTTAAAGTGTTTCTATTTATGCATTTTTTAGTTAGTACTAATTTTTTTTGTTGATTAAAAATGTTTAATTAATATGAGAGATGTTTTACAAACCTAGGACACACTTTTTAACATATTTTATTTAATTGTTTAAAATTTATATATGTATTCTATATAAATTTAATGTAACTTATGCATTTTAATCATTAAAAAAAAGTGTTGAAAAGAGTGTATTAAATAATATGTTGTTAACCGTGACGGAAATTGCACAAAATATTGAGGGCTGATAGCGATAAATATTAATTAAAATGTTATAATTGAAATTTATAAAAGTCATGTATTTTTTTTTTTGTAGAGTTTAATACAATTCATACATAAGTTGAAGAAATTAGAATATCAATTCTCAAAAATTTTATAGTTTTCAGAAGTTTTTAAAACTTAACACAATTCAATCAAATAAAATATATCCACTTTATATTTTCATCTTTATCGAAAACTTTAATCTTGAAAAATACAACAAATTTTGTATGTTAAAACATTGTGTCACTCCTAAAAATATACACAAATTAATTAAAACAATTCTCAATTAATACAATGTAAAAGTTTGATATTAGGTAATTTATTTATATATAGAACTTGTTTTATTAATTTTATTATATTTTATCGTATAAATTCTAATAAATGTGTACCTCATTTTTTTTCTTCCGTTACATAATTTCTAATATGATTAGCGACTTGAGTTGTGATTTAGGAACAATTGAATAATCTTTTTACATCGACATAAACCTAAGAAGATAATATGAAATTAAGATGAATGTCGACAAGAACCATTGACATTAATTTATTTTTACTTTATTTACATAGCAAAATTAGTTAAATGAAAGAGAAAATTAAGTAAAAAAATGTGAGTTTCTCAAAATAAGTTTAAAGTTATTTAATAATTTATCAATATTTATTTTAATAATTTATTATTATTATTTGTTAAAATTTAAATAAATAAAAAATACAGAAAATGTCGTGGCATCTACCCGCTTCCAACAAATCCGCCACTTGTTGTTAATATTTTTCTTAATATAATATTAATAATATTATAAATTAATTAACAACTAATATTTTAGTTTGACTTTTATTACTAATAGGTAACTTCCCTTCGTTATGATGTTTACTTCAAATATTTATAAAGCAAAGCGGCCAAATAAAAAAACTTTTGCATCATAAAATATAAAAGGTTAAGATAGTGAACATAAAAGGCATGTCTTTAAGCATAAGTCAAAAGTCATAGAAAATAAGAGAATATTATCATTTATTTTTTGTAAAATAAGAAAATAGTATAACACAATGAAATATGGCTATATAACACATTGAAAAGCCAATACGTGAAGTCTACTAATTATTATTAAATGTTAGTTATTGTAAAAAAAAAAGTAAAAATAAGTTATTAGAAGATAAAATAAAAAATTGCAACTATTTTATTGAAAAATACACAATTTATTATAAAATTAACCAAAACTAAAACTAAATAAAGTGTAGAAGAATGAACATAAAGGAGAAGAAAAAATTGAGAAAAGCGAATATAAGAGTATTGAATTATATTCATCCAAATACACTTCACAATGTTACAAAAATCCTATCTATGGGACACAAATTAGAAGATTCATGCAATTGAATTCATACACCTTAATTAAATGGAGACAAACATAATAAAATAATAATTAGAACCATAAAACACAACTGAAAACTACATTCAAAACACAACTTACAAATTATTTTGGTAGACTCATAAATTATTTTTACAACTTAAACTAATTTAAGTCGTTAATAAATTTTCATTACATCATAAAATTTAATACAACAAAATTTTACAAATAATAAGCCTGAATCAATCTTCAGGTTATGATGCATCTCAGTGAGTTCTAAAAATAGAGGGAGTGGTTGTTTAAAAATATGTCTTTAATAAATATGCATAAAATCATTATTTTATTATGATTCTGAAAACTATGATGCATCTCATGATGAAGCTCTTAACTTCAATTTTTCATAAAGGCTTAACTGAAATCATTATTTTATTATGATTCTGAAAACTATGCATGACCTCGATCAAATCTTTTCCTTGAAACAAGGAAAATTCGCCTAATATCTTAACGTGGGTCACCAAGATAATTGAATCATAATTGGTAAAGGTGGTCTAGCAAAATCCCAACATGTGTCGTGATTGTTCTCCTCTACTTGTTGTTCCATGCCTAGAACAAACCTGAATGTCGCACCGTGAATAAAGTCATGCATGATCTTATTAATAAGGATGTAATTCATTTGAGATGTTATGTATGCAATGCCTTGACAATATTATGTTTGAAATGCATCATCACTCCATAACACTTATAATAACTTAACATTATATTGAAAATCAAGTGAGAATTAAATCCTAAGTCCCTTATCAAAGGTGGAACTAGAGGCAAAACTCCTAACCAGAGGCGGTGTAATTTGGGGTAATAGATCAAAGACAGCATGACCAGATGAAAACTCTAACCAGAGGCAGCATGGCTAGAAGCATATAGATCCGAGGCAGCATAATCAGAGTCGAAGAATATGTGACCAATGATAGAGTTAGAGAATACATGTCTAGAGACATAATTAGATGATACATTACCAGATGAAGAATCATAGGATACATATCTAGAGGAAGAATAAGAGGATACGTGTCAAGAGTAAGAATCAAAGGATACATGTCCAAAGGAAGAATTGGAGGATATGTGTCTACATGAAGAATCATATGATACATGTGTAGAGGAAGAATAAGAGGATACATGTCTATATAAAAAATTAGAGGATACATGTCTAGAGGAAGAATAAGAGGATACATGTCCAAAGGAACTTAGATCAAAGGCAATGTGATTAGAAGGCAACGTAGATGAAGAAAAATCAAAGGCAAAATAGAAGAGTATTATCGTAGGTAAAACAAAAGTAATTTACCAGAGGCAAAATACATGACATAATATAACAACTAACTGAGACAAAAATAGAAAGAGAAATCAGAGGTAGAGAAATACTTAAAATTGAGAAATGGCATCAGAGACAACATGTCCAAAAACGTAAGTTAATCATCAGAGGTAGAAGATCCAAAATCATGAGTTAAGAATCAGAGGCAGAAAGAGAGAAGGCACTGGAGGCATACATATTTGTTCCCATTGTAAGCTATGCATCTACATAGTTCTTAATCGTATTTTTCTCAGATTCCTAACTAACTTATCACACAATTAAGATAACAACATGCATGATCATTAAACATAGTTTGGGGGTGCATATTTCACAAACACCTACATACTTAAAAGTTCCATTTCTTCAATTTCTCTGAATTTTTTCTATCCAATTTTAACCCAGAAATGATTTCACCAATAAATGAATAATTTTCAATTAACTTAACCCATAACCCTTCATGCTAAAATAATTTAATGTAAAGAACTCACTTAAATGGAACTCAAGAATAAGATGATTCTGGTTCAAAGCAACTCTGAGATCCTCTTGAAGATGGGTTCCCTACTTCACTAATTTGAGTTGAGTCGCAAGGATGAAGAGACCAATTCTCACATGCAAGGCTGCTAGGCAGCCTTAGGGGACTTTAGTGAACTTCTAATCTTGGAAGATTTGGAAGAGAAGGAAAAATTGATGATTTGGAAGAAAATGTGAATAGTAACAATGGGGTTTCCCTTTAGACTAGTAAGGAAGGAGAAGAAAAAAATGAGAGAATGATTGAGTATTTTTTTCCCCGAAAAGTACTAAATAAGGGGAAAGAAAGAAATGATCATTTTTTGTCCTTTGGACATTTCCCATATTACCCTTTTGTTCATTCCTATTTTAATTATAATTTTTTTTTTCTAAATTAATATATTAATACTTTGAATCCTTTATTTTTAATATATTTTAATTAAATGTGTTATTACACAAATCTAATAACCTAGAATAATCTTACATAATATGCAATTAACATTTCACTAATATCAATGAATAGGACCTTTTACTCGTGGGAGTTATACAACTCGTGTGAAGGTGAAAAGCTTAGGAATATGGAGATCCATAAAATATTTATAGCACTCCCCCTTGGATGTCATATTAAGGATGTGACTCATTGAATCTCTTACTAGGAAAAATTTAGTGGAAGAAAACTCTAGCAAATAAAAAATAGTACAATATAAAAAATAGTACAATATCATTTGGGAGGAAACTGTCCCGCAAAAAACTCTTAGTAGAAAAACTCAATGCGACAAAACCTTGGTAAAAGAAAAAATAGTACAAATATATTTGTTCTCTCTCTCTCATGTAGATAATAATCTCGGAGACAACAAAGACCAATCTTTTGGTAAAAATTTTCATTGACGATGACTAATGTTTGTTTTATCTTATTTATTTTAATATTCTTCAAAATATAAGTGGATGCAATACTATTTTCGTAGAATCATAGCAAATATAAGCGCATGCAATATTATTTTTGTAAAATACAAGTGCTCACAATATTTTGTCTTCTTTATTATAATTTTGATGAATCACACACTCCAACCAAAATACATGATTGACTTACCTCATGTAGTGTTGAAATCTCTTCATCATTTGATGACGTTGTTGTCGTTTATGTCACTTATCTCTATGAAATGGTTGTAATTTCATAAATACATAGCTTATATGTGATCTATACTATTATGAGAATTAAATAAATAATTTGCATCTCTAAGAAGCAACTTATATATTTGACCATGTTCTAAAGAAGTACACATGTCTAATAAATTAATAACAAATGGTATTTTACAATAAATTAATAACTAGAAGACACATTAGAATTATATTGCACTAATGTATGGTACTTCAAGATAATCACTATTTTTCTCAAGATCCAAGAAGACATTTGTTCAAAATTGGTGACCTTACAACAATCAAAGTGCACAACTAATTTAACTTGTCAATATAAGACCATTTTAGAACTCTTGTTATATCAGCTTCATAATTCACAAAAATATTCTTCAGGTAGTTATTTTGTAACCTCAAACAAAAAAGTTCTTAAAAATACTTACACAAATTATGTCATTTCTAGACTGTTTGAACACATAAAAAGATTTGTTCATTTTGATTAAGTCATTTGTTTGATAGTTTGAATTGTATGTCCCACATAAATTAAATCCTTTAGTGAGTTTCATATAATCATTACTATCAAGTTAGCCACACAAATTCATTGTAACACATATTTAATATAAATTGATCTTTTCATGGATACTAAACTTAATCAAGTTTGAAAAAGTTATTAATTTCACTTCAGGTAAAATATCTCTTCAAAATCAATGGTAAAATTTTAGCAATACTCTTGAATATGTGTACTTTAGCATTCTCATTTTTTTTTCACGCGAAAGATAAATTATATCTAATTAGCATCACATATTCAAATGTGCAGATTACAAGTCCAAAAACCCAAAAATATTTTGCTTTGCAAAGCGAGTTTAATTTTATTTCAGTGACTTCTTTATATTTTTAAAGCATTTCTTGTGTTCCTCTTATCTCATCCTCTAATCACTTCCTATTGTAGCTTCCTTTGGTCGATTCCTCTAATTTTCTTGTTCTAATTTTTGCATACTTAATAAAGTCATTAGTACAAACAAATTATTCTTATAAAATACCTTTGTTCACATCAAAATCACAAGAGAAAAATAACTTGGCTACGATAGTTGGTAGTGGTGGAGACGAATTCAAAAAGACAGTGATGGTTGGGTTGATGAAAGGGGAGGATGCGAGGGAAAAGAGATATTGAATTGGTGGTGACTGTGTGTTTCCATATACCCAAATTTTTCCATTTAATTCTTTATTTATTTTTTTATACTTAATGTTATTTTAGTATTTGCCTATTCATCAGGCACACTTAGGAGATGGAGTGACACATCACTCAACCACGTACATGTACAAGTAATCCATTTAACAGAGCTAACAAAAAAGTTTACGTCAAGGACGAAAGTGATAGACGTTTGATTGAGTTAGAGATTGATCTTGTTTTTTTGTTGTGTTAAGTACTAAAATGATAGTCTCTTATTCAGTCAGGGACCAAAATGGTAGTTTACCCTTCTATATATGCTCGGTGGAAATTATTTAAAGGCATGCTAGTTGGGTGTTGCTTAAATATTTTAGTAGTTTTTTTTATTTTATTGTTACAAATGCCAAAATCAATTGTAAAGATACAAAACATGCTTAATTAGATATTGTCAAGTATAATTAATTTTTTCCTTAGAATTAATTTTAATTTAAGTTAAAATTTAAAATGTTTTGGTCAAAACAATTTTATTATTGAAATTTATTATTTAATTTACTTTTATGTTAATTTATTCAAACATAATTCATTTTACATTCTATTCACTTTTAACTTAATTAAATCAATTTTACAAAATTAATTTTTATTACGGTAGAATCAAACACAGTAAATGTGGCACCGAAAACATAAACTTTAAATTTTGACAAATGATTAACGATTCAAATATAGAAATACATCAGTAAAAGTGTACGAGAACTTAGACTATTTCACATTTACAAATCTTACACTTTATTTTTTCCATAGACAAAAATTTGTTTTTTCCAATACAAAATTTTCTCTTTTTATTTCTTAACAAATACCTTAAGGGTACTTGTTAGGTAAACCCTTAAATTTATTACAAATAATGTATTAAATATCAAACAAATAATTTTTAAATATCTTATATTTCATTCAAATATAAATAAGGGGAATTACTGTTCAAGGATTTCTATGTTTTTTTCTAGAGTGGAACTTCAGAAAAATAAATATATAAAAGAAGGAAAGAGGGTGGAACTTTTTCAAAAAAAAAAAAAAGAAACGTGAAACTTAGTTAAAATTTTCTCTATTTCTCGCATTCTCTATTTTTTTTTTGTTAATGGAGAAAAAAGAAAGCAAAAACTAAGGTACGAAAAATGCGGAACAAGTTTATCTTAAGTTTGTTTCAAGTAACAAACTAAGACTAGTTGGGGTGACATCTAAAATGTGTAAGGGAAAATTCATATCATGACCACTTCGAGCAAAAACATATGCACAAAAATCCACTTAACAAAGAATATGAGTCACATGGATGGTCTAACATAAGAGTCGAATGAGAGAGAGCATTTCATTTAGGAGAGGTTTAAAGTGGTAGATGAGAGTATATCGACTATGGACCATTCGAACAACATGACTGGAATCAGTCTCCACAATGACATGGGTTAAGTGCATGTCTCGAACCTTTTGTACCCAAAACAACACATTTTGATTCAGCAATGAGGGCACTCCTAACACCAAGATTGCATATAAAGCCTTGTATGAAATTAGTCAAATGAATGTTGTGATCTCTCAAAAGCCCACTACAAGCTGACCCCATTGCATGTTGCACCTAGTAGAACTCTTGTCATGAGAGGCAGATGGGTAGGCAAGCTCCTTCACAATTTGATGAACCATATTAATAACTTTTAAGTGAGTTGAGATTCAAGCTCTATTTGACAAGAGAAGACCAAAGCAATTTGATCCTTCAAGTTGGCCTAAACAGAAACTCCAAAGAAATTAGGCCAATTGTAGTGGCTAAAACCAATATTCTTGGCAGCGAGATTCCATTATAACTAAGAATAAAGGCTAAGGTTATAGAACTTAGTCCAATTGTATTCAATGATAAACTAATTCCAAAAATCCTGAGCATCTTCGTATTCTCTAGGCATATGCTTGATCGAATTCAATTGAGAACGACATTGATGACAAGAATCATCATTTATCATGTTTTTGTAAGCTCTCACTTCATTAGTAAGAAGATGTCTATGAGCAATCTTCCAAAGGCTAGCGTGAATATAGGAAAGGCTTTTCCAATTCCAAACATTTGAAAACAAATAATGAACATTAGTTTTATCACCATCCAAATTATAAATTGAACTGTAGGTTGACTTTAAAGTGAAGTGGCCATCTGGAGATAGAAGGTTTAATCTTAGAAATAAGTTGGAAAATCGAGTCAGGGACTCTAGTCTGATTAAATTCCAATTCCAAGTATCATTAAGAGCAAATTTGGACATAGAGAAGTCAATCTCCTTTGCAAGAATTGAGGCACCATATTGGTCTTCAAGAGCGCACAATTTGGGATCCAAGAATCTATCTAGAAGTGAGTGTTGTGGCCATCATTTAAATGCATCTAATATGTTGTTTCACTTTTACCCAAGCCCTCGAAATAGATTTCTGTAAGACCCATAATTTTAAATTATACTTTATGCATTTTAGTGGATTTTGGTATTGAACTCAGGGGCTTTTTAGCCAAGTTATTAATATTTTGGGAGTTTAAATGACCAGAAAGATATTTGGACGCTCGATTAAAATTACTCGTCGATGAATAAATTAAATTAACTACGGTGAATCTTTTACGAAGAATTTAATGCGTTTTGAGTGAAATGGTAATTTAACAAATATCTAGATATTTTGAGATATTTGTTAAAAGTAATTAATATATATATATATATATATATAGATATTTGTTTGGGGGGAAAAGAAAAGGAAAGAGAAAGAGAAGAAAAAGAAAAGGAAAGAGAAAGAAAGGAAAGAAAGAGAAAGGAAAGAAAAACCAGAAACTTCTTCTTCTTCCTCTGCCTTGAGTGAACCATTCCCCCTTCCTCCATTTTTGTTTTTCTTGCTTCCTTTGAGTTTGAAAATTGAAACCCAAGGCTAGTGGGTGAGAAAGATCAAGTTCCCAACTCCTTCCTTCTTCTCGGATTCGAAAACGGAGTTAGAGATTTCTAAAAAACTGTCAAACACAAACCTCCCCGTTTCACCTAGATCTAAGCTTCGTTTCGCAAAAAGATAGAAGGGAAAGTTGCCCACTACCATGCTACGGTGCTAGGGAACCAACTTTGGAAGCGGCGTAGCAAGCGGAAAATTTACCGGATTTACTCACGGTGCCGTAATCGCACGTTAAAGCTAACGTGAAGGTAATGGCTCCTTCCAAACTTTTAGTTTGCATTTAGGGACTTATATGTGGTTGTGTGGAAAAGAATTTTGTTAGGGTTAAAGTATTGATTTGGGGAAAATGAATTTAACTCATATGTGTATGTTTTGAGTAAATGAAATTTGATGTGTTTCAGTGGTATGTTGTGTTGATCTGTGTTCGTCGTATTTGACGCGTTCTTAATTAATACTGATGAAATTGGATATGTTTAGGATTGAATTTGATAATATGTTTGAGCTATTTTGTGTGGAATTTGAAAACCATTAAGTTAAACGAGTATTAAGAATGGGGAATCTCTTAATGTCTTGTTTACTTAATGTGTGTTTGTGAAAATCGTTTAAGTTAACTGGATATTAAGAATGGGGAATCTCTTAATGTCTTGGTTACTTAATGTTATTTTGGAAATCATTTAAGTTAACTGGACATTAAGAATGGGGAATCTCTTAATGTCTTGGTTACTTAATGTTGTTTTTGGAAATCGTTTAAGTTAACTGGATATTAAGAATGGGGAATCTCTTAATGTCTTGGTTACTTAATGTTGTTTTGAAAATCGCTTAAGTTAAAAGAATATTAAGAATGAGGAATCTCTTAATATGTCTGGTTGCTTAATGTTTGGTGTGAAAATCGGTTAAGTTAAATGAGTATTAAAAGTGGGGAATCTTTTAATATCTGCATTTATTTAACGATTGTTGTGGATGGAGTTAGTGTATGCTCATGCATTTCATTTTGGTAAATTATGTTGACCCGTGATAGGTGGCACCTCGGTAAACAGTACTGACCCGTGATACGTGGTACGTTTACGATTTACTTTTTGGTAAGTTGTGCTGACTCGTGATAGGTGGCACCTCGGTAAATAGTACTTTGGCCTGTGATAGGCGGTACATTTACGATTTACGCTTTTTCTATTAGTAAATCGTGCTGACTAGTGATAGGTGTCACCTCGGTAAACAGTACTAACTCGTGATAGGTGGTACGTTTACGATTTACGTTTTTTAGTAGATCATGCTGACCCGTGATAGGTGGCACTTCAGTAATTGGTACTTTGGCCTGCGATAGGCGGTACAATTATGATTTACGGCCCTTCGAGGAGGGTTTCGGTTTGGAATTCTGAGTCCATGCATTTTGGCATATACGCATTGCATTAGGGTGTTTGGCACACGAGTCGTGTTTGAATCAAGTTATGATTAAGTGTTATGTATTGATTATCGTGTGCAAGTGTGATGGATTGTAAAACTATTTCGAAACCCAACTTGTCGTGGTGATTGTGTGGGAATTGCTAAGTGTTATGATTTGGAGTTGTGTATGAATGTGATTGAATTAGTTTATGTATTTTTCGAAGAATAGGCAGGAAAATCAATTTCCCAATCGATTGGATGAGTTACAGGGACTTCGCTAATTTGACAAAATCGATTTGCCAATCGATTTCGAAATCTGTTTTTTTTAAACCATTTAAGAAATCGATTTGGCAATTGATTGGTATGTTTCCTGTTTCCTTGAATCTTGAAAATATATTGAAACAAATTGATTTGGCTAAGACATGAGTTAATTCTCATTATAATGACATGTATTGAAAGAGAGTCGCACTTATACTTTGCTCTCATAACATGAACCTAAAGCTTATCAGGATCTGTAACCATTTTCAAAGCAAGTTTGTGCATGTAAGCTTGATTTAGCATACAGAGATAATGGAAACCAAGACCACCCTCTTTTTTGGGACGACTAATTTTTTCCCAAGACACCAAATGACACATGCAACGAAGATTAGTAGAGCCTTAGATGAAATATGACAAGTTTTATCAACCTCTTCTCACAGAGATGCAAGGATACTCACAGTTTGCATCACGTAACCTAGAATGTAGGACAGGGATTACTGGGCAAGGGTTATCCTTCCCGCAAAAGATAAATTGTTAGTTTTCCACATAGATAACTTCTAACACAACAAAAAAGTATAAAAGTTGCAAGAAACTTTCTGGTGGTGCATGGGCACTCCTACATAGATCCAAAGATCATTTGTTTGGTCAATGCCAAGACCCTAACTAAAAGCCACAACATTTTAATTGGTAACATTCTAGAGAAGAAAACGTTAAATTTTTCAAGATTAACCTTTTGCTCTGAACTCCTACAAAATTTGTCCATGTTTGCTTCAACCACAAGAACCAGGTTATCCACAAACCAAATATGAGACAATTTAGGTCATCCTCCCTTTCTAAAAGAGAGAGGTTTTGAACTACCATTGTTGACTTTATCCTAAATGATGTGGCGTAGTCTTTCTAGTGTAAGAACAAAAAGATAAGTGGATATGGAGTATCCCGGTTTGAGACCTAACACTATAACATTTTTGAGTTGCGGCAACAATAAAAAACTGTGGCTTAAATAAAAAAAATGTGGGCTAAAGGTTAGGCAACGACCTACAAAGTGTGGTGTAGATGGTCGTGGTCTATTCTTTATGTCAACGGTTTTTTGCTTTTGTCCACAAAGTCTAAAACACCGTTGGTGAATAAATTAGTTTTGTCAATATTTTATAAATATTGCATATACCAGGCCACAATTTTATAAATATTGCATATACTAGGCAACATTTTTTGGTCTAAGACAATAGATTTGTATGTGTTGCCTATAACTTTATACCACAAATATTGAAATGTTGGTAACACGTTTAGCCAAAAAAAATTTAAATGTTGTCTTTTTGTTTAGGCCACGGTGATGAAAATATTTTAAACCGCACTTTTTATGTGTTGTCTATACTTTTCAACCATAAACATTCAATTTCTTTAATGTACATCTTTCTATTTGTTGTCTATACGTTTATCATGCACTCTCATTTTTTAGGCAAACATTGATAATTAATTATTATTGCTTGTAATCCATAATTGAACATTAAATAATTGTTATTGACCAAAACACAAAAGAGTTAAACATAATCAAGTCTTAATTAAAGTATATATTACGAAGAAAAACAATTGTCTAATCAAAATAATGTAACACAAATATTACTAGATATCAAAAAAAA
>JBBPBS010000359.1:932362-965093 GCA_037974835.1 Cicer judaicum
TATCAAAAAAAAAAAAAAAACAATACATGATTAGATCAAATGTTATCAAAGTTGTAAAAATCAACAAGTTTTTTATGCCTAATGCAACAACCAAAATTTGCATTGCCAAAACAACCAAATCTTCTATACATTCCACTAACTTCATGTATCTTGGTGATGATCTTCAAGTCCAACTTGAAAAGTTATTATATTAATTATATTAATATAAAAGGAAAAATATACAATTATAGTCATGAATATTATAAAAATGAATAACAAATTTTCATCGCAACAACAAAATTAGTGTTTTAACACAAATGAACTAAGATTTTAGAATGTTTGATATATATTGAATCTATGAGAAATCAATCATATCTAAATACCAACATTCTATAATTGAATCTATGAAAAGTTATTATATTAATATAAATAAAATGAAAAATATACAATTATAGTTATGAATATTATAAAAGTGAATCACAAATTTTTATCGCAACAACAAAATTAGTGTTTTAACACAAATGAACTAAGATTTTAGAATGTTTGATATATATTGAATCTATGAGAAATCAATTATATCTAAATACCTATAAAATCTTTGCCAATGTTGCTTTATGTAACTAGTCATATGTAATTTTGGACTAGATCAATTATACATTATTTGAAATTACTTTATTTATATTGCAAGAAAAGACTGACAACATATCACAAGTACTAAAGAACAACAATTCATAAGTATAGAAGATACTTAATCATAGCAATAAATCAACTTGATTATCTCATAGTTAAGTAAATCAAACTAATATACTTATACCTTTTCAAGAACATGGTTAGAAGTAGCAGAATGGAGTGTCACACTATTTGCAATACCTAAACATGTCTCATCATGTTATCAACAATAGTTTCACTTAAACTTAGGTTTTGCTGCTTCAACATACATTTTAGAATTTCTTTATATGTTTTCATCCTTTTCTTTGTAAATGAATCATATTCTTCCATCCTTTCCTTCATACTACTAATTTCACCTTTATAATGTTTCTTAATGTTAGCAATCTCTTCATTTTTCTTAACATTATTGTGGTAGCTATTCTTCTATAATAACGAACTTTACCAGGTTTTTCTTTTTCAAACAGTGATTGAAAGACTTGGTCAGGATGCTCACTAGAGTTTTGAATTGAATCTTGAAGTTTTGTCTAATAGAAAAAAAAATGTTAAAATTTGAAAATTTAGACAATAAAAATATATAATGAGAAGAAAAACATACAATGGCATTATCTATTTCTTCATCAATTTTTCCTTTTTTTCGCTGACGAGTTAAGACAAACATTTCATCTTGGGTGACTTCCTCCCTATTTTCATTCTTTGCACGCTTTATTGGTATAAAGACATATACGTTCCTCATGATTTTTGTACACTTTCTTAAAGTTTGTATAAATCAAGGGACAAAAACCTGAATTCCTTGCGATAGTCCCAAGGAAATACCCCAAGTCAGTTACAACTTCGTCATTAGGTCCTATCACTTTTTTTTGGCTTTTTGATTCTATTATGGTGATTTTCTTTGATTCATAATGGGACCTTTTGGATCTTGGTTTTTTCTTGATCCTTGATTGTTAGTCATTGATGCTTCATTTGAAACTTTCTTGACATTGTCAAACTTCTTTTTGGTTGAAGAAAGATCCTTATTTGAAGATATATTTATTTGATAAATTGCTGTAAAATTTGATAACATGAATTGTGCTTGAGGTGCATTCTTAATTGAAGGATGCTTGACTTCTTGAATTTGATTGTCTAAAACTGTAGCCTTGGAACTAATATTATTAGTTGATGTATTGTTTTGCTTACCAACAGGTTCTTGGGTTCCAACCATATCTTCATTACTTACTCCAATGCCTCTTATTATCTTTTCACGCTTGATTATGAATCTCCTTAGTAATTCGTTGTTTGATCTTGCTTGAAAGATCTCAAACTTGGAAATATTTATTTCACCTTGATCTTGAGCTTTCATCTTTTGTTTTAACCTTGCTTCCTTATTCATTTTCTCTAGAAAAATAAATAAAATATCAGTAAGAGAACAATAAACAAAATTGTTTTTGTCAATATACTGATACCGATTTAATATATTGAGACTTAAATATAAAAAAAAAACAGTAAGAGGAATATAAAAATAAGCCAATATGACGGCACCAAGATACTAACAGTAAGAGGAATATAAAAACAAGCCAATATAATATTTTTTGAAAAGGACAAATAAAATATACAGATTAATAGCTCTTCATCATCCAAGTCATAATCATTTTTGACTTTGAATTCCTTCATAACATGTGTAGGCTTCTCAACTATTGTTGTTGGAATATCTTCCCTAACCCAATTGAGATCATTTTCATTATTTGATACACTTAGATTTCGAATATCATAAAATGGATCATCCAAATATTCTTCTTGAGCTGTAGCATTTGATTGGTCACCCATGTTAAACAGATCTCTAGGAACGATTTTCATAACATAACGTTTATTTTCATTGAAAGGATCTTGCACATAAAAACATTGGTGGACTTGAGACACCAGGACAAATGGATCATTTGATAATATTTTTTTGTTTAAATGTGCACAAGTAAATCCATATTTGTCTTCTTTGGACTCAAACCAATCACACTTCAAACAACACAAATTTGAGTTGGCTATAATAGTCTAACTCAGTTATGTCATTAATTGCTCCATAGTAAGTGACAAGATCTGTTTTAGGATTTTCATCTTTAGAACTTGCAAAACTTTCGGTCAAAGAAACCAAAGTTACACCAAAATTTTGAGTTTTACGCCTTCCATCACGTTTCATAGTGTGAAATCTATAACCATTGATGAGGTAACTTGAAAACCTCTTTGCAACATCATTTGAACCTTTAGATAATGCTTTAAGGTGAATTGACACACCATTTTCCAAGGATTGAGTTTTAAACTATTCACTAAAATGTTGACCTTGTCTTTTGGCCTTGATCCACTTTCCTCCTTTAATGTGACTACTAGTACTCTCTACAAAGGTAACAATATTATTGTTAAAAACGAAACTAAGATATGTTTTGATTACAAATAGGGAATAAACAATAAACTATTATGGTATCTTATTTATGTTTGCATATCATCGCAATTGAACAATATGTATCAATGGGCTTGAGCTTTTGATGTTGAGTCTATTGAAAATGATTTACCATTTTGCTTCCCTCCTAAAGATCTACCAATACTTGAAAAGTAATTATTTGAATCTACTTCGCACTTTTATACTCATTCTATTCAGCCTTGTATCTACACTTTTATGCAAATATCTTGAGCAAAGAGTCAAAGCTTCTTCAGCCAAATATCCCTCACCAATAAAACCTTCTGGATGAGCTCTATTACGAACATAACTTTTAAGTCTACATAAGCTTCTTTCTGTGGGATACATCCATCGAAATTGAACGGGACCACCTAATCTAACTTCATGTACAAGATGAATAGGCAAATGAACCATTAGATAAAAAAAACTTGGAGGAAACACCATCTCCAATTGATAAAGTATTTCAGGAATCTCTCCATGTAGATAATCCAAATTTTGCACTTGGATAACTTTTTGACACAGAGAGCGGAAAAAAGACCCAAGACGAATTAAAGGTCCAACCACTAGATTTGGCATTGTGCTCTTTATTGCTACTTGTAATAAGTAGTGTAACATGAAATGTGCATCATGACTCTTGTATCCAAATACCTTTTTATCGCCAACATGTACACATTTTGAAATGTTAGAAGCACTCCCATCGGGTAACTTGGCAGCCTTCAAAACACTGCACAAAGTAGACTTCTCTTGGGAGTTCATTGAGAAAAATGCCTTTGCAAACTTTGTTCGACCTCCATCAATCTCTACTGGATGAAGTTCCTTTCTAATTCTCATATCTTGCATATCATAACGAGCATTAACATGATCTTTTGTCTCTCCTGATATGTCCAAAAGAGTCCCAATAATATTATCACATATGTTTTTCTCAATATGCATTACATAAAGATTATGACGTAAAGTACTTTGATCCCAATATGATAACTTAAAAAATATTGACTTCTTCTTCCATGGAACATCATTTTTTTTTCTTATTCTTCTTTTCAAATTCATTCTCAAAATCTTTTAAGTTTTCCAAGATTTCTATACCTTTTAACATAGGTGGTGCAGACCTATGTTCTTTATTTCCATTGAAAGACCTTTTATTGGCCCTCCAAGCATGACTAGTTGGTAAAAAATATATGATGATCCATATAACACATTTTGTGACTGTGTGTCAAGTAGGTTGAATTAGTGTTATAATTGCAACATGCACATGCCAACTTTTCTTTGATGCTTCATCCTAACAACATAGCATACCCAAGATAGTTACTAATAGTCCATAGTAGAGATGCTCACAATTGAAATGTTTGATCTTTTGAGGCATCATATATTTCTACTCCAAATTCCCACAATTCCTTTAGCTCCTCAATCAAGGTTGAAGGTACACATTGATATCATTTCATGGTGATCGTGGTCCAAGAATCAATAAAGACAATATTGTGTACTCATATTTCATGCACATCCAAGGTGGATAACTGTATACTACCATCATGATAGGCCATGTATTGTGCGATATTCTTATAGCTCTAAACGAATTGAAATCATCACTTGATAAACCAAGCCTTACATTACGATGCTCAAAAGCAAAATCAAGATGAAGCACGTCAAAGTCCTTCCAAGCTTGGCCATCAACAGGATGCCTTAATTTACCATCCTTTGATCTACCTTCTTCATGTCATCTCATCGACTCGACAATTTTTGAACACATAAATAGTCTCTGAAGTATTAGAATTAGTGGAAAGTGCCTCAAAACTTTTGTACGAACTTTATGATCATACTTTGGATCCTTAAACTCTGAATCTTCCATCGTGAAGCTTTACAAGTGTTACAAGTATCATCATTTTCATGCTCTTTCAAAAATAGCATACAATCATTTGGACATGCATGATTATTTTTTTTTATAACCAAGGCCCAAATCCTTGATTATGGCTTTTGTTTTGTTAAGATTAGGCATGGCTTCTTTGAATACCTCCAATAGAGCATTGAATGATACATTGCTCCACCCATGAAGACATTTTAACAAGTAAAGTCGAATTATAAATGATAAAGTAGTGAAGTTTTCACATCTCGAATACAACTCTTGCTTCGCCTCATTAATTAAATTATAAAACTTCTTAGCATCCTCACTAGTAGAGGTGGGAATAGGTCAGGCCAGGCCATGCTTTGAAAGGCTTGAGTACGGCCTATCATAGACTTTTTTTTTCGGCCTGTGCCTGACCTACAGTTTATCATGGCCTGGCCTGTAAATCTATTTAAAAGCCTTATTCACATTAAAATATTTTAATGTTATATTTTACTTTTTTTTTAAATAGGCTAAACTAGGCCTTTATATACAAGGAAAACTAATAAAATTATAATCAAATCTAAACTGATAACGGCCTAGCCTATTCCCATCCCTACTCACTAAGTCCCTTGTTGCCTTCCTCTACTTTTTCAACGTGCCTAAATGTGTCATAATGTAAGCCATTGATGTCTTCACGTGCGTCCTCTTGATATTCCATATGATCATCAATTTCCATAGGCAATGATATTTGCTCTCCGTGGTTGACCCAAACGTTGTAACCTTGTACAAAATTGAATCCTATTAGGTGATCGCAAACCATTTTCTTCTTCTCCAACAACGATTTCTACACTTGGCACAAGGAAATAAAGTTGTGCGGCCTTGAGGTTCTCCTTTGGTAAAGGAAAAATCTAAAAAAGATTTTACAGCTTTTCGATACTCTGAATTAAATCTATGAAGTGTAGTCCACTTTTTATCCATTACTCTAAATAACCAAAGTAATAACAAATAAATTGAAGTTTAACACAAATGAAATTTTAATATCAATACAACTAGATGTAGATCTATACAAATAAATATAGAATAAGACATTAAACAATGAACCGAGTGGAATTTGCCAACAAAAACTAACCAAATCAAATCAAAATAATATTGAAATATTGCAAACACAAACATGAGGATTTTATTAGTACAAATCCAAATATATTAAACATACTGATCACTATGGTTAATAGCTTGCTTAAAATTTCAAAGACAATAAAGAAATGTAGATTTGTGAATCTTTTCCTTTTGTCGGTTGAGGATCGAAATATCATAAGCACAATATTGAAAAGTTTAGTGTTAATGTTTCCTGGGTAAAATACTTTATGCATCAATTTGGAGTTCCAACTATTTATAAAATGTATCTGTATAGCAAGTTAACGTGATAGACTTCAAGTTCAAAAAGGCGCAGTTTCAATGACTACAATGTGGCAGTTTATGGAACAGTTATATACTTTTCTTTTCATTTGTATTTTATGGTGTAAACAATATTATGAACTATAGGACAATAAAAGATTGCTTTAATTTCAGTAATTTGGTGTGATTTAAGCTTCTCTTCATCTTTATTTAATGGTTATTCCATTTGTGAAGTTGGTAAGGATGCAACTAGTATTGTTGGTACTTTTTTTTCTCTCAATGTGTCATGGATATATGCTTGTTTATTTATAGGGAATATTTTTGCTTTTAGGTTATTTGTAGCAATTCAAGTCATTGAAACTGCACAACTGGTATTGCTAGTACTAATTAACAATTAAATTCTAGAATTCAGTAGCATAAATAAATCAATGTAATTCAAGTCCTAATTAACAATTAACAGTTCTTGACAATCCTAATTAACAATTAATTTCACACCATGTAATTCAAGTTCTAATTAACAATTAAATTCTAGAATTCAATAGCATAAATAAATCAATGTCATGCATAATGAGGACTTGAATTCAGTAGCATAAATAAATCAATTAATACATTTGTGCTTGATATTTTAGGTACCAAATGAGATAGGTATTGTTTTGGCAATCATACATTTGGTATAGGTTCAGTTTAAATACTTGAAACTAAAGATGTAGTACTACATGTAATTCAAAAACAAAATGATTGAAATCTATAGCATGTAATTCAAGTCCTAATTAACAAATAACAATACCTGTCACATGATAAGACATGTTTAAACTAAACCTACAGGAATTCAGCAACACACAACAAGACCAAGCATGGAGCAATTTAAGATTGTTTAAATTCCATAGAGTTCAGTAACATAAATCATCAATGTCATGTATAATGAGGATACAAAAAGTTTAATATAATGCAGATAAACAAGGTTTGTAAACATTGGTAAGTAGCCATATCCATCATTTCAAACTTCAACTTCACAATTTATATATTGCAACCAATAATTCAATAAAGCATATAAATTTACTAATGAATGCCTCGTTCCTTCTTTAGTTTCGGAACTCAGATGTTTACCTATATTTGTGTTTGATATTTTAGGTACCAAATGGGATATGTACTGTTTTGGCAATCATACAATTGGTATAGGTTCAATTTAAACAACTGAAACTAAAAATGCACTTCTACAAGTAATTCAAAAACAAAATGGTTGAAATCCATAGTATGTAATTCAAGTGCTAATTAACAATGTCTGACAATCACATGATATGACATTCTTTAAACTAAACCTATAGGAATTCAGAAACAGATAACAAGACCAAACATGGAGCAATTCGAGATTGTTTAAATTCCAGAGTTCAGTGACATAAATACATCAATGTCATGTATATTGAGGACGAAAAAAATAAATTTAATGCAGATAAACAAGGTTGGTAAACAGTGGTGAGCAACCATATCCATCATCTCAAACTTCAACTTCACAATTTAGATATTGCAACCAATAATTCAATAAATTATATAAAATTACTAATTAATAAAAAATGCAGTACTCACACATGAAATTGAAAGACATCAAAACACAAATTGAAGAATAAAAAAGAAGATGAATGAAGCATATTCTTACATGTGTGTGACCTTCTAGTGAGGGTTAAGTCAAACCCGAGTTGTCAGAGCACAAGACGGCGATAAAAGTCATAGCGCAAGATAATGTCGTACAAGACGAAGGCGGAAAGGGTTTTGGTTCAGGCGAGACAAAGATGAAGACGAATGGTACAAATGCGATTGAGAAGGGTTTTGGTTTAGGAACTAAGGGTTTTTGTTTAGACACTAAAGGTTTTGGTTCAAGCACTAAGGTTTTTGGTGTGGGAAACGGATCATGTAATTTAGGAAAATTAAATTTGAGAAATTAGGTTTAAGAAAATATTTAACGGTTTTGGTTTAGCCAACACTTTTTTCTATTTTATCTCACAATTATGTATTGTGGTTTTAACATGGTTTAGGCAACAGTTTCTATATTAAGGCCACATTTATAATATGTTGTTTTAAAATCTTCTCAAACAATGGTTTAAAAGTGTTGTCTAAATTGGCCATCCTTTTTAACTCGTACCTTAAAAACGAATATGCAACGATTTTATGTTAACAAACAAGAAAGTGTATTTTATATGTATATTATAAACAACACTTGAAAAAAATATTGTCTATTCTCGTTTCCAGCCACAATTTTTTAGCCGTTGTTAAGATAAGTGTGGCAAAAAGTTAAAAATATTGTAGTGTGAGAAGTATAGAATCGGGAAGTAGGATCACCATTCCAATTGATGCTCATAGATCTATACGAGATACAATAATAAATCAACTCTAGAACATGACGGAGAATGATTAGATGAAACAAAGTATCCTTTATGAAACCCCACTCTAGCAATCATATGTCTTTTCCAAATCCAATTTTTAGATCATGTAACTCTTCTTCCCATGCATGTGATTCAAGGTATGTATGGTTTCCTGCAAAACAAAAATACTATCAGTACTAATTCTGTGAGGGAAAACACATATTTGAAATATTATAATGAAGAATAGATATTAGTCTTTTGGCAAAGTTTGGTAAAAAAAATTGAAAATAATATTAGATAGTGGAAGTGTGGTCCTCACACTTCCACTATCTATACGAGAAAACTGGCATGCAAGTTAGATTTCTTGTACCTTATTCCTCCCTCATCTTTATTCTTTGTGAAGTGGTCAGACTTGTAAAACCGGCTAAAACGTTGGTTTAGGATTTAGGGTTGAGCTCCTCCTAAGAAAAATTTAGGTTTTTTTTTTCCTTTTTCATTTATAAGATAGGTAATTTAAAACTATTTTTTGGATCGAAATCATCTCTTCAAGTCGTTTTTTTATTTTTATCTAAACAAGTATTTTTCACATAAATTAAATTTTTCTTTTGTATATTTTAGGATTTCGTTGTTTGAGTGTCACGTTGTTTTGTTCGTCACCTTACTGCAATGTTGTTTGACTTTATGGTATTATTGTGGTGTTCATTTTGTCCAAATTGACATAGTAATTTTGATCTATTACAAATATTAATTAGTGACTATGTTATAGATCCGAATGCATAAATATTCCGAGAACATGAATTTTGTAATATTAATAGGCATATTTTCGTTTGGTGCTATTAACTTGCATGTTATGAGAGCTCGTTTACATATTCGTTTTTTTAGCAACTTTGAATTTATGTTGTATTGATGTATCCTACCAAATTGAATGGATATCATTTTTTTTATTAAAAAAAATACTTTTTCATCAGCATATTTTAATCTATTTTTACATATAATTTAGTTAGGATTGACAATGAACCGAACCAACTCGAAAATAGTTCGAGATGTGATTTGATAATTAGCTCGTTGAAGTTGGTACATGAACATAACGAGTTGAACTTGAGTTTGTTAAATAAATAAGTTGAACTTGAGCTATGTATAGATCGACTTGTTTGATTAATAAATATACTCTCTCTCTATATATATATATATATATATTATCAATTTGATATAATTTTATTTTTGTATAAAATAAATTTACCTTAGGAGTTGTACAAAATAATTAATTTAGATGTAAGTAATAAAATATTTGAAGACGGTGTTGAACACAAATTAAATGTTATTTTGAAACTAAATAAAAATAATTTGAAAAACTAATATTAAGGCTTTCTTTATATCATTTAAAAGCTACTAAAAATACATACAACTCCATTGTCTACTGAAAAAGCAAATCTGGTCACATATTATAAAAATTGTTAATAAATATAAGGTGTGATAGTGCATTTATTGTTTAAATCAACTACTTTTATGATAATATTTTTAGTTAAAATATTATTTTGACATAAATCTAATGTCATTTAAAAATTATGAAGGTAAATAAAATTATTTTAAATGTTATATTATTTCTCAAAGTTTGTTATTTAGTTATGTTCAATACTTAAAAATCTCAAACTCAAGAAACTCTCTTTAAATTCACTATATATTGAAGTCTTACGTTTAAAAGTCTACTCCCTTACACTATCTTCTTCTCCTATATAAGAAGTACACTACCAACACATGAAACAATCAAGTGTAATAATAAAATTGATTTTTGAGCCTAGTTTATATATACATATATAGGCTTTAGTTAATTTTTTATTGATTTTGATTAATATTTTAATTTAAAGTTGAAGGAACACATTTGTTCTTATAAATTTGTTTTTTTTTTGTTTGATTTGATCTAGTGAACTGAACTAAATTGCTCATAAACTTGAGTTGAGTCGAGTTCGAGTTAACAAATAAATTTGTGGCGAAATTTTTTGAGTAAACTAATTCATATTGAGTTGAGTTGATTTCAAATTTAATTCATTTTCAACCGTAAATTTAGTAGAGTGGAGTAATTACACATAGCCAAACTAAACGTTTTATATGTCTATTCTTTATGGCTGTTCTTTGCTTTTCAATCTCATACAAAGTCATATCTCATTGTGTTATACTATTTTCTATTTTAGCAACAACAAAAAAACTATTTTATTTTTTTTAGGAGAAAACTACTATTTTCTTATTTTTATGACTTTTGATTTATGAGTAAAGACATTGCCTTTTAGAAAATGACTTTATGTTCTATATTTGAAGTGGCTTTTGATATTCCTAATAGCATTATATATTTTTTGGTGAAAAAATTTTATTTGGCCGTTTTGTTTTATAAATATTTTAAGTAAAGATCATAAGGCAGGGAGAGAGAAGTTACCAATTGATTAATACAATAATAGAAGTAAAATTTTAATGTAAGTTGTTAATTAGTTTATAATATTATCATATGAGGTAAAGATTTTTGATTAATTTACAAAAATAAAATCTTTAGTACTAACTAAAAAATGCATAAATAGAAGTACTTTAACTTGCTTCCTTGGATGCTTTTTTAGTGTGTAGTATTTCTTAGAACATAATGAATGCTTTAGTATTCTTCATTTTAGCACTATGTTCAGTTTTTTCAATATCAATTATTGAAGCAACTAAAAGCGAAAGTGGTTTTAGCATTGATCTTATTCACCGTGATTCTGCTATTTCACCCTATTACAATCCCTCAATGTCCACATTAGATCTATTCAGAAATGCAGATCTACGTTCAAGAAGTAGACTTGAGAGAGTTTCACTTTCTCTGTTGTCAAATGAAAATGAAACACCGGAATCAATTATAATTCCAAATTATGGTGATTATCTTATGAGAATTTATATTGGCACCCCCCCAGTTGAAAGATTGGCTATTGCTGACACAGGGAGTGATCTTACATGGGTACAATGTTCTCCATGTCAGATTTGTTTCCCTCAAGAAACTCCATTATATGATAGCAACAAGTCTTCAACTTTCACAAAGATGCCATGTGATTCACAATCTTGCACACTACTTCCTGCAAATCAACACGGATGTGGAAAATCACAACAATGTATATACTCATACTTTTATGGTGACAAATCATTCACTGTTGGTGAATTGGTTGTTGATTCCATTAGTTTTGGTAAAAATGTTACAATTCCTAAGGCTATGTTTGGATGTGGATATTACAATAATTTCACAGCAGATACTAGTGGTAAACCAGGAGGAATTGTTGGTCTAGGAGCAGGGCCATTGTCACTAATTTCACAACTAGATGATTCTTTTGGTAGGAAATTCTCCTATTGTTTACTTCCTTACAATTCAAAATTAACTAGTAAATTGAAATTTGGGAATCAAGCTAGTATAATAGGTGATAGTGTTGTGTCTACTCCTCTCATAATGGACCCTTCTCACCCTATTCTTTACCAAGTCAATCTTCAGGGAATAACTGTCGGACAAAACACGCTTCAAACCGGTCGAACCGATGGTAACATTGCCATTGATTCAGGGACAACATTTACACTTCTTGAACAACCATTTTTTGATGATTTTCTAACTTCAATGAAACAAACAATTGGGATTGAGTCAGTGGAATATCTTCCAAAACCGTTCCGCTATTGTTTTCCTTCTCAACCAGATATCAAATATCCTTCTACGATCTTGCATTTTAATGGAGCTAACATTACCTTGAATCCTTTTAACATGTTTGTAACGATCCATGGCGGTTTGCTATGCTTGGCAGTAATACCATCCAATATCAAAGGTATTTCCCTCCTTGGAAATTTGGCGCAAGTTAATTTTCAAGTGGAATATGATCTTGAAGGGAAAACGTTGTCTTTTGCTGCTAGTGATTGTACTGATATTATTAACATATCATAAACCCTTAAAGCTATATATGCTTAATTAGTTTCTATTTACTTTTTAATTATTCAACTTATATGTCGGTTCTACTTTGTTAATTATGATTCTGTAATAGTGCACTTCTATGTTTTCTTTAAATGAGTTCATGTATAGATTATGTATACCAACTCTTAATTCAATCCTCGTGAAACATAAACAATCAATAACCATCTTCACTTGCATTAATATATAAATGTTACATAATCATCTAACTTCAACATAAACTTCGAGATACATTCAAAATGTTAAAAAAAAAAATATATTCAAATGTATAATAGTAGCTAATGTATTTGTCTTCTGATGATCTATTAGACTCGCGATAATTACATTTGTTGCTTATCGGTAAAGTTCGTTTTTGTAGAGAAAAAAACGTAAAAAATAGAGGATTTGAATTGTATTTTGTTTCAAAAACTTAATGAAAAATGAATTTAAATACTAGTGATGTTTGAAAACAAGAAAACTACTGGGGGCAAATTACAAAAGTGTTTAAGATGGTTTTCTATCTAACTCTCACATAAAAGTCATTATAGGAATTGCTCTCAAAGAGTGTTTCAGGCGTCGTTGGGCTTAGAACTAATACAACAGTTTTTACGAGTTTGAATTTGTGACTGCAGTAGGTTTCTCTTTTCTTGTTTCTTATTCTCTTGATATATTTTTAGTGACAATCACAAATCCTTTTATAGAGAAGCTTTTAAGTCAGAGGATAAGTCTACTAAGATGAGTAGATGATGTCATAATGTTGACTTTATCAGAATATTGACTTTAGAGTGTTGTTCAAACGATCACAAGGTTATTAAACACATAATCATCAGAGTGGGCTTCTATTAACAAGTTCAGCAGAAGCACGTTGAGATTGCATTTATCAAATTCAACTATATATCAACAAATATTTCAGAGCATTGCATTAACTTCCTTGCTTAGTTTATCTTTTCATTAGATAATGCAACGTAAATACTTTAGAGTTCATGACAAGAGATTTCACACTTAAAAAAATTATTAGCATAATAAATTGTTCCTACAAATTGATTTTTGTTATTATCAAAACAATTAAAGGTCGTTGTTCTTCAAATCATCTTGGTTCGAACAATCTTCCTCTTTTTGATGAAGACAAAAATTTTATTTGTGAATAATTTTTTTTTTTTTATAATAGTGTGATAAATGTATAGCTATTCAAAATGAAGCAGTAAAGCTCCCCCTTCATATGATCAAGTTTTCAAAAGAAAATGGAATACGAAATTCTGACAAAGAGGGTTTGCCAAATCATAACAAATTGTTCTCACAACCATTCTCCCCTTTTGTCATCATGCAAAAAAAGTTATACATAGACATAAAGCATAAGAAAAAAATATATAACAGTTAAGTCTTAAAAAAAAAAAATTTAAAGAGCGCATAGTACAAGAGTGAGTAGAAAAGCAAAAACTATACACAAAAGAAAAGAAAGAAAAAGTAAAGATTGGGAATGGTAAATATAGTTAAGAACATATCTAAGGTATTTTGAATGGACTCCTTGATTTTTGGTTGTTTTTTCCATGAACGCCTCAATTTTAGTTTCTAGTCGATCAAAGTCTTTGTTATTTATAAACTAAGACAGGTCAAACACATTTGCAGGGGGATGGTAGAAGATCCTTTAGAGGTAGACTTAACAAAACCTGAAGCAATAGTGGTATGAACATTCAAGGGAGGTAATTCAACACGTGGAATGATCAGAGGAAACTTCAATGGTTCCAAGGGAGCAACCACTAAGGAATCTAGATGAACATAGCTCAATAGAAAGTTATCTTCACTTGGTAAACCTTCTAAATAGTCAATTGCTTTTGAGGTCTGATTTCCATGAGCTTTCTAAAATTACAAGACCAAAAGGTAGAGGATCTCAGCCGTATGTCTGAAAGTACTACAGTTTTGAGCATCCATATGCATTCCAAGCTCCCCATTTTCCCTAATCCAGGTTGTGACAAAGGAAATAACATTGTCCCACTAACTGGAGACTTCATCAGAATCCAAATCTTTTTGCAATTGTTTTTTTTTTTTTTAAATGGGACCCAAAAATGAAAATGGATTTGGGACATGATAATCAAGGTACGATTCTATTTGTGTTCCATAAGTGTTAAAAACTAGAAGTTTTTTTTTTTCAGTGAATCTTTTTTTTTTCTAGTAGATCGTACCTTATATTTGTGCCAAGGTTTCAGAACAAAAGGAGATAAGATCCTTATTTAAATACCCTAAAAAAACTAGTCTTCATGTTCCTAATTTTGGTAATTTTACTAGTGAAAGAGGTAATCAATGAGTTAAAATTTAGTACATTTGTAAGAGTTAGAGGAAATGGGAATAAAAGGGGCTAGGTCTATGGGTATAAAGGAATTAGGTTAATTTTCAAGTTGAGTGGAGTCAAAAGTAGGTAAGTCCTCTAAGGATGTTTTAAAGACTAAATCAATTATAGTTTTGGTTGCTATTGCAGTTGTTGTGTGGATAGGATCCACAAATATAGGTGGGTAAGAATCATATGTAGGTGAAGAAGGGATGGGTGAGGTTGGAATGTTTATTTGGATAGGTGTTTGTGGAGGGTTAGAGTGGAAAGATAATGAAGTGGTGGAGGTGGGAAATTCAATATTGAGAGGGTATGGGTTTGATCTATACCTAATATCTACAAGATTTTCAACTAGGGTTGAGGTGTATGTATCTAAATCAAAGCTAGATTACACAATACATGTTTGATGGATAAGTTTTTTTTTAAGGTGTTGAGAAGATAGAAGTAGGAGTTTTGCATTTGGAAAGGGGCTCAAATGGCGTTATAGTAGTTTCATGTTCAATTATTTCATTACCACTACCAACATCAATAGGAAAGTGAATAAGGTCAACAAAGAGATTTACATTTGGTCTATTCCTCAAGGTGAGCCTAGCTTCACCCTCATCGGCATTTTCATCATCTTCTTCTTCCTCTAACATAGAAGATACCCCAAGTTCCCTTTTTTCTTTTATTGTCAAACTCTTGAGATGTTCTTTGCAAAGGAAAGCGAACTAAAGATATTGATTGACCAGAGTGGTACATCCTTAGATGATCTTGAACTATCTTATTTTTTTATAACTTTCTTAAAAATTGGAGCGTGCAAATCTCTGACCAAAAATTAAGTGTCTTGAGTTCCACGGAACTGTCTTAAGAGTCATTGGACTTTATTTCCTAGTTTTATACAATCCTCGGCATCAACGCGTCACATTTTGATAACATTTTGGATATTGAACACTAGTGGAGAGAAGGATACCAAGTGTTCATTGTTAACAACTCCCCTAACTTCCTGTAGAGCTTTAAAGAGACGTGTCCTCATAAGCACAACTATGATAAGTCTCAAGTAGAGAATGATCTTGATTTTGCTTGATCTAAAGTTGATGATGCAAGACCTCATGTGCTCAAGTACCAAATGCTGTAAATTAGTCTTAATCTTATGGGAGATATTCAACATCAATCCCTTCTGGTCTTTGCCGATGTCATCAATAGAGTCACCTTTTAGTACCCCACATCCAATCAGAATCTTAAATGAACTAACTTGGAGTTAACCTTATGATCTTCAAAAAATTTGTTGTTGATTTTAGAAGACCCAATTCTTGATCTATATCTATTTTTTATTTTTGTGCCATCATCAAGGAATTTGGTAATAGCAACAATGAATTGTTGATTAACTTTGATATGAAGCCGTAAAACCATACTTTAGATTTCTCCATCTTAGTTCGCATCAGCAAACCCCATAACTCTTTAACGAGAGTATCTAGAGCATATGACTTATCTAAGTTAAAGTACTCATTCCATCCAATATTAGTATTCAACTTCCAATTGATCTTTAATTTATAGATAATGAGATGCTATGAATACTCAATTTAGACTAAATATAGTTGTTGGTCAGTCTTGCCAAGTTTCAATTGTTTCATTGAAAAAATCTTCTTGTTTGCACTTTTGTCAATATTTTTCTTGTCTAAACAAAACATTCTGCCTTGACTCTTGAAGAAAACTTGAACGAGAATGATTAGATGATCTACCATTATTATTGTTGAAACAATATTGAGTATGCGACATGTGCAGTTGTCACATCAACAGTTCCAATTCAGTGTACTTCAGTCATTTCCGTAATGGCCTCCATGTCATTAATCTGGAGATCAATGTGCAAAATATTTTTCAATATTGTTTTAGTAATTGGAACTTCAATATTAGTCTTTTAAATGCTCATTAATATTTAGGTGGTCCATGTTCGAGTTTTGTCATTCTTGGACATTCATTTAGTTTTTCCAAACTGATCCATTTTGCTTCTTGTCTTTTAATAAGACAACCATAATGTTCTTATTTCATCATTCTCTTGATTGACATTCTTTGAGGAATCTTCCAAACCATTTATACTTCATAAAGTGTTTTCATGTCTTGTTGTGTATATGAGATTAGTCCTTAATAGATGATGAGATCATTCTTGATTGTGTGAGAAAGACCACGTGATCTTGCATGAATATGCATGGTTTATCATATCTTGATTCAACTTATCATATCATGATTTAAATTATATTTGATTTCATATCTTTAAATAATTCACTCAAAAACACAAGTTAGTATATTATTAGATCATAGTTATAATTAACAAATACAATTAAATAATTGATCGTCTTCAAAATATTAATTTGAGATTTTGTCTCAATAAAATATTTGTCGGTGATAAATATAAAAAATCACAAAACAAATATTTTCCTATTATGCATAAAAAAATATGAGACAAATAATTGTCGTTGAAATATATTTTAAAAATATGGGACAAATTTTGTCATCAATAGATATTAAAAAAATCACGAAACAAATATTTTCATTGATAAATATTAAAAATAATACGGAACATATATTTATAAATAATTCATGAAAAATCATTGGACATATATTTGTAAGTGATATTTATAAAGTCGGTTAATAAGACTACTGATCAATGGACTCTACTACATAGACAAATGTGTGGATATTCTTTAGTGAGTTGATGATAACATGTTGAACTACATTATTGGAGAGACATATCATAAATCCTTGTGGGATAAGCTTGACTAATTGTATGTGAATAAAATATATAATAATAAGATGTATTTGATAAAGAAGTTGTTAACCTTTAAGCTTTAAGAAGGGACTTTGGTTGCATATCATTTGAATACTTCCAAGGAATTGTGAATCATTTGTCTTCTATGGGTATTAAATGTGATGATGAAATTTAAGTGTTATGTCTTCTCATATCTTAGCCTAACTCGTGGGAAACTTTAAGAATTTCATTGTCTAATTTTGCTTCTGATGGTGTGTTGTCAATGGATATTGTTAAAAGCAATGTTCTGAATGAGGAGCTGAGAAGAAAGTCTCAAGACGCTCAACCACATTCAAAGGTCTTGATTACTGAGTCAATGATGAGAAGTAATAATCGATATTCAAGAAATGGGGACCAAAGTAGAAGAAATTCTAGAAACAAGTACAAAATTGTTGATTTGTGGTAAAACGAAACATTTTCAAAAGAATTTTTGGTTTTTGAAAAAGGAGAATGATGACAAAGGTAAAAGAAAAAAGAAATAAGATTATGATGGAGGCAATACTAATGTTACATCCAATGATGATTTGCTTCTTTTTAAAGAGCATGATATAGTTAATATTTTTGATAGTGTATCCTAGTGGGTAATTGATAGTGGTACTTTAGTACATGTTACTTCCAAAGGAGATATGTTTCACTCTTATACCTAAGGTGAATTTGATGGTGTGAAGCAAGTTAAATATCAAGGGTGTCAAACATATTCTAACATTTCGTTAAGTTTAATTTTATCGACTAAGCTTTTTGAAGGTTATGATAGTCAATTCTCACAAGACACCTGGAAACTTACCAATGATTCTATGATTGTTGATAGAGATACGAAGTGTTCTATTCTTTATGTGATACGTGCAAAAATAATTAAAGATGTTTATATAGTTGACCAATTCAAAAAGTTGAGCTATGGCATAAGAGGTTGTGTCACATGGGTGAGAAAGACATGATTATGCCTAGCTAAACATTATGTGTGGTTGGACATGAGATATCCACACTTTGAAGAAATGTGATAATTGTTTTGTAGAAAACAAGAATTTAGTTTCTTTTTAGAGTCACTTACCTAGAAGACCATAAATTATTGATTTGGTGCATTCTCATCTATGTGATCCTTTGAAGACAAGAACACTTGGGGAAATGCATATTTTACGACATTTCTTGATGACCGTTCAAGAAATACTTGGGTTTACACTTTGAAGAGCAAATATGATGTTTTGAATATGTTCAAGAACTTTAAGGCCTCATTTGAGCATGAAACTGAAAAAAAATTGAAGTGCATACGCATAGATAATGGAGTTAATATTGGAGACCATTTGACGTTTATTGTAGATATAGTTGGACTTGACATCATAAGTATCTACAATTGAATGGTGTTATTGAGATGATGAGTAAGACATTGGTTGAAAGAGTTAATTGTTTATTGCCGCAAGTAGAGTTTTCAAAATCATTTTGAGTGAAGCATTGAGCATAGCTGTGCATGTCTTAAACCTTTCACTATTGTGTGTCCTTGGAATATGAAGTAACATAGACGACTTAGTCAAGTAATAATGTTTCTTATGATCATTTTGTGTGTTTTTAGATGTAAAGCATTAATACATACCTCTAAAACAAATGTTAAAGGTAAGTAGTGGGTGTTTATTGTTTATGGTCTACATGAAGTTGGGTACATATTTTATGATCTTCTTATGAAAAACTTGTCAGAAGTTGTGATATTGAGTTCTTAATAGACCAACAATTGAAAGAAATTGAGAATGCAAATGTCTCACGGAGTCACGACAAGAATTAAAAAAAAAAACTTGAGGTTGTTGATAAGCCAAATGAATTTAATGGTGATGATCCAACTAATGATAAAAATCACCGGGATGAACAAATGTCATTAGATGTTAAGCCTCATGCATAGAGAAAAGCCACCATAGAAAAAAAAACTTTTAAAGAGATACACTACTCAAGAGTATGTTATTTTGAATGATGTTAGAGCATATGTATTAGTTGAAGATACAAATGATGATTTTGAAACTTGCAACATAGTTGTCAAAATGACAATGGTTTGCCCCATTTGAGTAGTGAGAGGGATGTTGTGTTTGATAGTTTGTACAATTTTTTATAGTGACGTAAAACGTCATAAAAGGAGTGATTTAATTCGTAACTCAACCTAATAATTTCTTATGTGGCCGAAATTATTTTAAAAATTATTTTTGATCAAAAAACAATAATGTATCAAACCCAAAAAAAAAAAAAATACGAGAATGAACCTGAAAACAATCAAAGGAGAAGAGTGAAATCAATTATTTTTATCTTTTTCCATTTTAATTTAAGGGTTCTTTTCAAGTTCCGAATTTCAATTTCAACATTTGAAGAACTTTAGTTTTTCGATGTTGTCATTGTTTTCTTGTTTTGATATTCCAATAAATAAGGGTTTGTAATGTGAATGCCAATTCTCCAAAGTATTTCCATTTGTACTCAAGCTTTTTATATGATATTCGTTCTTTCCGTAAAAAGAAAAAATCATTTTATATATTTTCTTTGAGAATAATATAATTTTTTTTTTCATGTCATGTCATGCATGTAAATAGGTAGTTCTAAACTCAATTGGATTAGTTCGGTATGGGCACGAATCTTTTAGAAGCAAGCTAAAAATATTAAAATTTGGACTCCAAATTTAGAGTCTAAACCTTATGTTTTATTGTTTTTTATTTTTTTTATTTTTTCATTTAGGTTAGTTCATTTTGATGGTTCTAGATCAATGGAAAGAAGATGATGTTTATAGAAGAAAAAAAATATAAAATATATTGATACTTAAATTCAAAATATATTTAATTTAATGACAAAAGATTGTTTAAAATGAATACACAGTATTATATTTATAGAGCTTATCAATTATGAACTACTAATTATTTGCTAAAAACCCTCAACTAACTCATAAAATAGTTGCAACCTACTCATTTAACCAATTACATATACTCCAACTAACTTTTATTTTCTAATTGCCTCCCACAAATTCAAATTAGAAAATTAACCAATCCGAGTTTGAAATCAACTATACTCTAAAACATGTAAGCAATGCAATCCTAAAAGTTAAGAAAGAAGAAATCAGTGAACTAAACTAACAACGGGGTTGTGTAAAATGGAGAACATATTTATACTTTTGAGAAATATGTTATATTAATTAAAAAAGATTGTGTAAAATAAATAGATCATATTCTATTTATAAAGTTTATGAATGATTAACTGTTAACTACTTGCTAATGGCTCTTAAGTGACTATTAAAGGAGTTGCAACTAATTCAATTAACCAATTACTTATACTCTAACTAACTTCTAATTTTTTGATATCATGCCATTCTTTATTTATTTATGCAACTTAAATCAACATCAGGACCACACTAAAGCTTTGTTAGTTGAGTATAATTTTGAACTAGTTAGAAACCTTGTAAGACATAAGGCAGCCAAAGCAACATGGAAGACACTCTTTGTGTTCATAGTATAAGCAAATTAAAGAGAGTCGATTTAAAAGTATTTATTTGTTATGTCTCACTTCATGAGTTGTCCGATTTGAATTATCTTTGTAATATATATTTTTTTTAAATTCTCTCCACTTTTTGTCTCTGTCATGTATTATCTCCATTTTCTTTACTTTTTTCAATTTTGTTTTCTAAATAATAGATGAGAGAGATACATAGTGGAGAAAGCGAAAAGATAAATGTTCTAAAGATAATCCAATTTGATGAGAAGAAGAGATAGAGTAAAAGCTTATTTTATAATGTCTCCAATTGGATATAATTTGATAAATTGATTATTTAATTGTAGGTCCAGTTGGGAGCAAGTTTTGGAGAGTTATGGAAGGACAAATCTATTTTTTAAGATATAATAAGATCATATTTTTTTTCTTGCCTCTCTATTTATGATGAATTTGAAGAGAGACGGACACAATTATTGAAATGAAATTCAAATATTTAATAACAGTAGGATCCACTTAGTGGTGAGATTTATTAACTATTTTTTTTTTTATGTCTCTTATATTTAACTTTTTTTTAAAATTAAAAAAAATATAATTTATAATCAGATAATGTCTCAATCACAATTCAATCTAATATTTTAAAAATTGAACAGGAGAAATCTATGGTTTAATTATTTCAATCGGTACCGCGACAATTGAACATGATAATAAATAAATAAATAAATAATTAAATAAATATAACCCTAAAATCTATAGATAATTAATGCAAACATAATTTAGAGAGTTAAAATTATAAAATTCACAATTAAACATACAATAAAAAATGCATAAAAAATAAATAAGTTTATCAAAACAAATTCATAAAGAATGACTAAGAATAAATAATAGTTTTATAGAAAATAAATAATGGACTATGTAACCTCAAAATTAAGGCTCAATTCTAATTTTACTAAAAGGTGTATAATATTAATGACCGGATAACCTTAATAACGTAAACCTTCAACATTCCTGTCAGTTTCCAAGCCTCATTCTTCATTGTTGCACAATGACTTCATTTAGATTCTGTTTAGATATTCTAAAATAAATAAAGCAAAAAGAATGGAATGGAGATTTTCATTACAATGTTTGGATATTTTACTACGCAGTGAAATAAATAAGTTATTATATTTTATATACCTTTCGAAAGGAAGGGGGACGAAATATGAATGTATATATATCATCTCTAGCAATGTAAATAAAATAAAAGGATTTTCTCCTTTTAAAATAATTGACGTATATTAATTTTTGTATTATTTGATCATAAGAAAGGAACTTAAATATATTTTTTAAAGTAACGTTATAAAAAAAAATATTCATGCATAAATCATTAAAAAAAGAAGAAGTTATTGTCAGTGAAAGTTGTAACATTTTTTTATTTATTATGTTTTTATAATAATAAAAACTTGATTGTTACAGTTAATTAACATAATTCACCAGGTCCTCCAAATTGAAGAGAATATCCAAGTTCTCCGCGTAGATTATCATAGTAATCAATACTGTAACATTTAAGAGAGGCGTCAGTATATGGTACAATAATTTTGAACTGAGGTCCATAATCTTGTCTAAATTCATTTCAAAATGCAATGTTCCTAAAATAACAAGCATGAACAAAATTGCGATCCGGAAAATGTCCTGATCCCATTGGAGGACTAGAAGAGCCGGGAGAAGTTACTGTTAACCCACCCCATCCCACTTGCTCAGCTGAAGCCAAGTTGGAGAATAAGTGTTGTGGAAAATATCCAACTACCTCATTTACCAAAGTCAACCACTAATGTTTTGTTTTCTTTTCCTGAATACATATGCATAAAAATTTATAAATATATTATTTACATCCTTAATATGTCTTGTCATGAACAACATTGAGGCATTATATCTACTTGAAAAGAAGCTGAAGGAATGTCAATCTTATTTAAGTTTGATGTAAGATAGTATTCCTTATGCATGTCTTTGAGCAGTATCATTATGATAATATTATAAATTGAAATTATTCTTTTTCATATTAAAATATCCATATTTTGTAAATTTAAATATTACATAAATAGATTACTTGAATAAGAGAAAGTGGCATTTCAGCCATGAGTCTACCATAAATAGATATTGGTGCAATGCGTGCACCAAGATAATATTTATGGCTGGTTTGAACAAAAGCGCTGCATAATATGTTGTAGCATCCACTCTTGAAGTTATTTGACTGTAATATTTTAATACTATATTGTAATATAGTATTTCCTATATTGTAATATAAATAAGTAGAGATTTGAAAAAAATCACTTACCATCCAATATGAGTAGAAATGAGTTGCGTTATTTTTGTATAATTGTGGAGATACCTAACATCATGTATGAGATAGTTTATATTGTATTTTCTATACCATAAAATTTATTTAAATATAAAACCATATATGTATATGTATGATTTTAGGATAAAATAAGTTTGTCATATTAGGAAATATCAAAACTTACATGCCATCCGATGACGATTTTATTTGTGTCACCTACCACTCCGTTTTCAACATATAAATGACTTGCGCTTGTTTGCCCGAATGAAACGTTGGGATTATAAACACTAGTAGTTCCACTAACTCCATAGTAAGGACCAACCTCTCTTAAAAGTAGACTACAAATTCAAAACATTATCATAAAAATTTAATATTGGATCATTATATATATATATATAAATAAATTAGAAATTTAATTATATAGGAGAAAACTTACATGACTAAGAGAGTTAGTTTGAGTTAGGACATGATCATTGAATAAGGATTTGCTACTAATGAGATCATCTTTGGTTATCCTACGAATAGGTACAGTATCTTTTGGACATTTGACTTTCTCAAGCGCGAAATGAGATTTTGTTGGTGAAATCTTCACATTCGTTTCACTAATGTTGTTTCCAAAATATGGTTTTCTCTAAACCCAAAGAAAGAAAAACAAACATCGAAAGAGATAAAGTATGAGTGTTAAAAGACAAAAATTCAAATGCAATCCAATAAAATAATAAACCTGTAATTTATGATTCTTTAGCAAAGGATGATCAAAAGTCGGTTATTTGTTAATATCAACACAATCAACTATGTATCCTGACTTTGTCTATAGAAAACACCAAAATAAGATAAATTAAATAATATTAAATAAAGAGATCATATTAAACTTTCAATAATCCATATACGTATAATTAATACATGAATACTTTTGATAGGAGGTTTAGTTGTTTCTCTAGCTCCAAATCTTCTTTCGATGTACTATGCATACCATTTGATGTGTGACTAGCACTGCTAATCACCAAACACAAAACTAAGAACAATGTATACATCATTTTCACAATTCTCTTATTTTGATGATGGGTCATCATTTTGTATATTGTCTATTAATATATCATGTTCCAAAATAAATTAGAAACAAAAACTCTCTTAAGGTAAAATATTTAAGATCTCTCATACAAATTTATTACATCTTTAGACTAAATTTAATTCATAACTTTGACCGTGGAAAAATAAAGACCAAAATTAATGATACTACTACCATTTTTACTATCCACACCCCTAAGTTTTTTTATAAAAAACAAAATACTTAAAATGTCTTTGCCTATTAATAACATTATTAACTCATACGTAAACTCAATTTCTGTGTAGTTACATGAACTCAATTTACGTACACCTCATTTACGTAACTAAGATCGTGTATAGGTGAACTGATTTCACGCATGTTTACGTGAAATGAGTTTACGTAGGTATACGTGAATTGAGTTCACGTAGATGTACGTGGACTATATTCACATATTGCATGTGAGTTCTTAAACTCCATTGAATACTATAGCCAATCCAAGGATAAAGCCACTAAATTAAGTGTCTCAAAGATTCATCTTTAAGAAAATATATATCATTAAATTTCACAAACACATTTTTTACCAATTAATCTCTCAAAATTGTATCAACTATTAATCACCAAGAGAAATTATTAGTTGTTTTGCAAAATAGGATGACTACTTACGCGATTCAGCTAAAATAGAAGGACTAAAACTGCAATTAAGTTTAGATAAAAAAATTTTAAATATTTTGTTAATACAAAAATATTGAGGAATGTATATAGCTAAAATGGGAGTTTAGGTAGCAAAATTGCCAAATTAATATGGTGAGCATGTCCCTAAGCAACGTGCGTATTTTTCGATGTCATCGTTGATAAAAATTAATGATAAGAATGTGAGAGGAACCGACTCAATCAACCTTTCGTGTGAAAGTGACACGTCGTCGTGTGATGCCTTAAACGGTGACAAGATAATGGAATTAACTACTTCCCTATGTGTGAATATATGGTTTCTTCATGCAAAGCAATTATTGGTGTCCTTTAGAGTAACATTTGTGTACTTATATGAAATAACTTCACCGTGTGACTTAATAATAAGTAGTGTGTTTAAGACGTCATTTCTCCATGCAAGGAGATGCTTTTGTGGTGTTAAACTAACAACTATCAAGATCACACATTTTTTTAACATTTTTCTTCACTTTATAATGACAATGAAGTCATGCAAGTGTGCTACATCAGTTTACCCCCAAACACTCATATCTTCTAACTTTAAATTTAACTTTCATTCCTATATCATTATGTGGGGTATTTTCTATTGTCGACAAGCCGCATTTTGATTTGTGTTTTTTAAAAACTTTTTGCTAAATGAGGAGTTATTCTGGTAATTCTCTTAAAACAAAATATAAGTTTGAGTGAGTTTTTGTAATCATCTTTAAAATAAAGTTAATGTAAGATAAAAACATAGTTAAGTAGAAGAGAATAGGAACAAGAAATTTATCTAAGTTGTCTTACACTCTAAACTCCAAAATAACATATATAATAATTTATACTAGATTTTTTGAACAAAATTTAAAGTAGATAAAGAAAATTTATTTTTAAGCAAATAAAAAATTTTATAATTAATTTAGGATATCATGTTTCTTAAAAATTAAAAGGAACACTATAATTTTTTCCCTCCTATAAAACAAGGCAATCTCCATAGATTTGATTTAACTATAATATCTTAATTTGATTCCCTAAATTTACTACTATTTATATGGTTATGATACAAAAATTCATTTCTAATTAAATAAGTAAAAGTAATACACAAATTACAACTCTTATTTCCGAATCACATATAAGAGCAGAGTTTTTTCCAAACCTAAACTTAAAAACTCATTAATATGTAATAACTGTGATTTCAAAAACGCAGTGTCAAGCTAATCAAATACAAACAACGAAGAAGGTGTATTTCGAGATCATGTCGATAGTATAATATAGGTAAAAAAACACGCAATTAATCATAAATAAATCATGTTGTTTCACAAATATTCTTCAAAGAAAAAACATCACATTATAAAGTCAGAATCACTCAAGAAAAATCAATACATTTCACTATAACATTAAATCATCTAAGAAAAATTATTATCGCACATGATACATATTAATCACAATAAAACAATCACAAAAAAATGCAATGTTATGCATGAGCATAAATTCTATTTCACATTTTGGTACCATTATAACTTTGAAGTACTTGGTTATGAGGTTATATACTATGCCACCACCCGAATGGACGAATAATTCAAATTGGTCTTGTCCTCGCAGATCCTTTCAACTCAACCGACGACACATACACACAACAAACGAGGTAAATATGTGTTGCATGATAGCTCCCGACATTTGGAGTGCTACCTCAAAGTTACATTGGAATTCTCCACCCGAATACTTCAAAGATCTAACAATCTTGCCTTAATACTTAATATGTATTATGTGTGATAATAATTTATGCGATGATTTGATGTTACAGTGAAGTGTATTGATTTTCCTTGATTTTGACTATATAATGTGATGTTTTTTCTTGAATAATGTTTATGTAATGATACAGTTTATTGATGATTAATTGTGTGTTCCTCTTATTTATATTATACTATTAACATGATTTCAAAATTCACCTCCTTCGTTGTTTGTGTTTGACTGACTTGGCCATAGGTTTGCAAAATCGCAGTTATTACAGATTAATGAGTCTCGAAGTTCATGTTTTGGTGAAATCCTGCTCTGATAGGTGATACTGGGAATTAAGAGTTGTAATGTGTATTTTACGTATGTTACAAATGACTTTTTATATGAAAACTTAGTACGAGTAAGTCTTAGGAATTAAATCAAAAAATTCTAGTTAAATCAAGTTCATTGATAATGCACTGTTTTAATTGAGGAACAAAGTTGAATTGTTACATGTGTATTTAGAGAAACATGATATTTTAAATTAGATATTAAAGTTTTTATTCTCTTTAACAAATTTTCTTGTGAGATGGAAATAGGAAAGAAAGCGAAAATTTGGATGAATATTTATCTATCAATGATATAATATGCTGCTGCTCGGATGAATAGTGAATTTTTTTTTTGTTTTTTTTGTTTTTTTGGTTGAATAAGTAAATATTTAAATTAATATTTAAGTTTTTTTTTTTTTAAATTAACGTGATATATTTATATTAAATTAAAATAGATGAGACTCTACATACAGCTAAAAATAATTATAGTAACAAATAATAAATCGTATTAAAATCCGAATGTCATAATAGACTTTAGGAGTATGTCCTAGCTATTTAGCCTAAATTCTTTTAATATTCTTCTCATACTAAATACAAGGAACATGCATATATTTTAGGAGTATGTCCAATGACATCCTAACATAGTGCATGATAATTAATCAAACAAATATTTTTTTATATACTCTCAAATCTTTATAATATTATAAATATTTACTTCACTTTAGTTCCTAGCTAGTTTGTCCACTCATTCATCAACACTCATTTAAAAAAAATGCTAACTCCTAATCTTTTTTCCACTAAATCATTTTTATACCAAAAAACACTTATTTCAGTTATCTAAAAAATTAAAAATTTCTAAACAAGATTTCACACGTATTTATAATTATTCATATTAGTTATCGATTAATACAATTTTTGAATTTTATCCAATCTCAATTTAATCAATTTAAGATCCTTACTATTACTAATCAATCATGCAACTCATGACAATGAACCGTAAACATATAATTCCAACGGCATAAAAAGTTGTCATGAAAAGAGTAATAACTTTAATCAAAGTAAATAATTTTATATAAATTAAAATTAGAGTGGAGAAACGGTGTATAGAAAAGGCTTATAGTTCATTCAACTACATTTATATTTTTTTTGTTAAGTAAATATTAGTATTTAAATTAATTAATAGGATCGGATTTGAGACCTTTCCCTTAAAATTTCTACGATATCTCTTAATTTATCAACATAATTATTTTCACTGTTGTTAAAAGACCTCCAATAAATTAGACTTAAAAAGTCTCCAATTTTACGGACTCTTCATTTTTTAGGAGCCTCTTTTTAAATTTTACTTTAGACATCTAGATTTATTGAGCCATCCTTGATTTGATGATAAAATGAGTTTATGTATCACTTTGAGCCATCCTTTTTCTTTTTATATTTTTGTTTGGTACACCTGCATTTTTTTTTATCAGAAATTAAGATTGTAAAAGAGAGACTTGGCAGTACATGTTATTTTATAGTTCAAATATCTGAAATGAAAAACTTGGTAGTACATGCTTCAAATTTAAAACCTATTCATATGCTCCTGTTGAAATCTAATGATAATCTATTAAACAAATTAGAAAGAAAGAAAAAATTAAGGCAACAAAGACAAAAGAGAAAGCTGTCATAGCAAGACGATCTCTTCCTTTTCATTTGCCTTCATCAAGCTTGACTCAGCTAAATTCCCGGCACCGGATCCTCTACCACAATCTCCTCCAGCTCGAAGGGTGCCACAATTCCAGCTGCTGGTGCATTCCACCATTCTAAGAGTAGCGGAATTAATATTGCCAAAACAGCAATGCAGCAACTGCCACTATGAAGATGAAAATGAAGAGACAAATAAGCTCCACCGGAGATTCAAGACCGTCAGGATTCTTGATGTCCTTGGTTGGTACCCATATCATAGGAGGTTATGCGGACATTCTGATTCTGGAATGAGAAAAACAAATGGGCAGAGTAAAGAGGATTATATGCAATTACAAAACACACAATTGTGTAGTTGGTGTTTCACTATTTTCTACTCTACTGCAAAAACAATAAAATGTATTTGGTCTATTTTATACTCCACTCAGAATTTAGCTACATAAATCCTCCACTAATCACCGCCTCATACTCGTCAATTTCTTCTCTTCCTTTCCTTTTTATGTGCAAACAAGGTTTTATTTTTTTCCCCAACTCGATCCCTTAACCATTTCTTTCTTTTAGTTGTGTTTCACTCTCTCACACATCATAATTCTACAAATGTAATGTGTTGTTAATAATAACAAAATGTTGGTGTTTCACTATTTTCTAACAAAAACAATAAATGTAGTGAAGTCAAACTCTACTCTACTCTATGAATAAGTGACTAATTAGAACTTAAATTACTAGTACTTAAGTTTAATGGACTTCACTCACAATTGATATTAACTACGATTGTTTCTATATTAATTCTAATAATAAATTCTTTTAATATCCTTCTCCTACTAAATACAAGAACATGCATATATATATTTTAGGAGTATGTCCAACAAGCATTTATGTAAAACTCAAATCTTTCTAATCCAATTCACTTTAGGTCCTAGCTAGTTTGTCCACTCATTCAAGTCTCAGTTTTAAAAAAATGATAACTCTTAATTCCCTCTGCTAAAACATTTTTATTCCAAAAAACACTTATTTTAATTATGTTAAAAACTAAAAATTTCTAAACAAGATTTCACACTTATCCATAATCATTCATATTAATTATCGATCAATACAATATTCAAATCTCATCCAATTTTAATTAAATCAGTTTAAAATCATTACCATTACTAATCAATAAGCAACTCATAACAGTGAAAGATAAGCAGAGAATTTAAACATAAAAAGTAATTAATAAGCAATTTATCTTTCGGAAATGAGTTATATAGGGACTAAGGGGAGAGAGAAATGGTCATCTTTCGGAAAATCATTTGTTAGTTATGAACAAAGGATATTGTTGTCTAGGAGCGTAGCTTGTGGGCATTTGGATATTCATCCTTTTGCAGTTATCTTTCACTTTCATAAATAATACATTTCTTTATTTTCATTATTGATATGTTTTTTCTTCAATTTACTATTTAAGTAATCCAGTTTTACATCTTTCAATGATGTTAATTTTGAAGTTGTAGTTATTATTACAAAAATACTCTCCTGCCCACTAAATAGTTAGTTATTTACATAAATAATTAACAATAACATAACATCTAGATATAGGACTTTCCCTAATTGTAGGTTAGTAACTCGAAAAAGTACAAATTTGTGTTTAACAAACTCACACACCTTATAATAAATACTTTGTACCTCTAAGTTTTTGAAGAGGGAAGAAAACAATTGTTTTATGACTCTAAATGAAGGATGACCCAAGCAGCAGTTGTACAAAATGACCTTGTCCCTATTGGTCTTTATTGATATATAAGAAAAAAAAGAGTTGGTATTGTTGAATAGATTTAGAGAAAGATCTTGATTATCCAAGTAATAAAGCCCATTCCATTCTCTAGCATTACCAATTGTCCTTCATGAAATTTTGTCTTTAAGGATGCAAGATTTGTTGTAAAAAAATATTACATGATAGGTCTTGTGTTAGTTGTTGTATGGAAATTAATCTAGTGAACAGTGTAGGAATATGAATGACATTTCTTAGAGTTATGGATGAGTTTATTTAGACATCTCATTGATCTGCTATAGTTATAAGGGTACCATATGTTGTAGATATTTTCTTGTTTCTAAAATAAAGTGAATAAGTGGAGAATTGTGTAGGTAAGTGCGTTCAACTTTCACTTTAAGGAGAAGGTGTTTTTGCAAGATGGGTGGATATTATAACCCAAATAGAATGTATATAGGCTCAACTTTCGTAAGATATTTTTAGATGATTAATCTCTAATTCCTATTTATAGCATAAAAGAGAGTATATTCTATAACAAACTAATCAAAGACTTAGTCTAATGTATTTGACTAAATCACTTTAGAAATCGATGACTCATTATCTAAAATACTTAATAGAACCGAAACTTTGTCCTAAATTCATTCTATTTGGGTGATAAGTATAACAAACTATATTTTAGTATCAATTTACATGTATAGTATTATATTTTTTTGATAATTAATATAATCATTATTTATCTATTCTCACATATATACTTTCATAATAGAACATTTAATTCAATTCCATAATAAACTTTAACATTGTCCCCTCAAAGAACTGAATTCAAATAGTAAAATGTTCATAAGAAATTCAATAATAGAACATGGTACTATATGTTTAAATGGAGCATCTTTCTAGCTAGTTCTGGTTAATTTTATTATTTTTTTCCTTTATCATAGTTTTATCCACTAGATTTTTCTTATGAAGTTTTTAACAAAGATTTCATTAATCATAGTTTTATTTCATTGGATTTTTCTTATAAGGTTTTTAACAAAATAATAGGTTGTATTCATTTGAGTTGATTTCTTGGATTTTGGTATAGTCCTCAAAAAAAATTTATTTTATTTTATTTTATCTTTAATAATATTTTAAAATACTACAAATGATAAGTGGTTGACTTGAAATAAAATGGTTAATATGTCTTTACTATTTTTTTTAAAGAAAAAGTTAATTTTCTTTTTATCAAAAAAACAATGGCATTATAAGTGAGATAACCTCTGTAGTTATTTATTTACAAAAACAAAGCAAGGAATAGAAGGAAAAAATGAATAAACTATTAGAATTATATCACTTTGGTCCTTGATTTCATAAAAAATTCAAATTAATCCTTGCATAATCAAAATAGTATTTAAAAGATAACTTATTTTTATGAAAGTTTATGAAAGATACAACTTGTAATCGAAATAGTTCATTATCATTATAACGTCAAACAATAAACTGATTGATGTTTTAACTAATTAAGCCACAAACCAAAGTGATAGCACCATACACTTTCAAGAACTAAATAATAGATTAACCAAGACAAAATACATCAAATTACACGAGTACATTATCTTTTTATAACAGTTACAAAAAAGACTTGTATAACAATTCATCTATTGCATAATACTCCTTAAATTCGTATCAACCTATTAATTTAGTCTCACATCATCAATATTCAAAAATTATCTTTAAAATTGTAAAAGTTTAATCAGATAAGTCCATTTGTTAGTATTTATAGGACTAGAATGACATTGATAATATCAATGATTAATTTAAAACTAAGATGATTAGTTAAGATCATGCATTTCCATTAATATTAGTAACAATAAAGCTTAAATACACTTTTGGTCTCTTTACTTAACATCATGCATTTCCATTAATATTAGTAACAATAAAGTAACAATCATTTTTGGTAATATTTTTTTGGTCTACAATATTTTTGATAATCAATCTTTTTCATTAATGATATGACATTTAAATAAAATTTGTATGTTGAAAAAAATAATTTTTATGTCATCATTGTTGTAGTTAATTTATTTATATATTAAAATATTTAAATTTAAAATTTAAAATA